>MIQA02001595.1:0-10872 GCA_001887855.2 Sclerospora graminicola | reverse complement strand
CGACGGTGCTGGAGTTGGGAGGCAAATCTCCGTGCATTGTTGACAGCACCGCTGACCTCAAGCTGGCTGCAAAACGTATAACTTGGGGAGCTTTCGCCAATGCTGGACAAACATGTGTACGTCCAGACTATTTGTTGGTGGACGCAAAAGTGGGGGATCAGTATGTGAGATATAGAAGAAAAATGGTGGCGCAATACGGTGGTGCAAACGTTAAGGAGTCGGATAGTTATGGCCGTATAATTAACAAACGCATTTACGACTGCTTAACGCGCATTCTGGAACAAGACCGCAAGTATTTGACATACGGAAGCGAGACCGACGATAAGCAGCGCTTTATATCCCCAACAGTGCTGAATTTCCGCACAGAGCTGAACTTGTTCTCGTCCAGCGCTTCCATGAGTGAAGAGATTTTCGGTCCGCTTGTTGCCATAATTAGTCATATACATCGGATATGCCTAAGACGAACCCAATGGACTTTATCACTTCGCGAGATAAACCTGCTTGCGCTGTCACTTCAGCTTCGCAGATGGCAGCCCACAACAAAGAGCGTGTGGGTGAACGAAACCTCAGCAGGCAGCATGGTCCTGAACGATGTTTTAATGCAGCTGTCGAACGCGAACGTGCCTTTTGGTGGGGTGGGTAACTCAGGCATGGGCGCCTACCATGGTTACTACGGCTTCGAGGCGTTTTCACACTTCAAGACAGTGCTTTACACAAACGGTTTGTTGGATTTACCGCAGCGCTATCCTCCTTACACACCGTCGAAAAAGCTTGTTTTAATTATAGTTATGTACCCATTCACTCGATTTCACATGCGGCTACTGAAAACGTTAGGCGTCGCCGTGATGCTCGCAATCATCGCAGTCATTGCCAGGTTCTTCTGCTAAGATTTCGTCAAGTAAGTTTAATCTCTTTATCGTTTGCTTTTTACTACATCCTACTAGTATCAATTACTGGTGGAGTGATAAAAATGTAATGCTACTTTTACTTCCTCTCTTTGCAGTTCATGTTCAAAGCGTTTTCGCCAAGATCCTTCGCTTCACTATCATCTTCAATATCATCTTCTTCCTCTTGGCTCTTACTTAGCTTCCCCTCTGAGCACTTTCGCTTTCACCCCCGGACAGATTTAATAAGCATGGTCCCGGTATTGAAAAATAGACTTGGGGCAATGACAAGCTAACCATTCTGCTTATGAAAGCCAAGAGACGTAAAGCGTGGAACGTGGTGTCAGGCGAATCGTTATGTGCAAGAATTTCTCTCCAAACTAGTGGCAGAAGGAAAAACAAATTTGGACAGTTTCATGGTGAATATGTTTCCTAATGGATTCAACAATCAGAAGAAATACAAGAAGATGGCTAAGAAGTTTCGTGCTGACTTCGAGCAGTATTTGACTCAAAATAGCAGTTATACTTATGTAGTTTTGTTGCTTAGATAGATAAATTACCAAGTTGCTTGGATAGAAAAATTGCTAAGAAGTTGCCAAACGGAGTTTTTATATAATGATTTACTTAAAGTAAACTACCAAGGTAAAGTGAGGTGCAGTATGAGTGTTTTCGCGCATTACCCTGTGCTCGTGCGTTGCACGGTAAATAGAGGGGAAATTGAGGTTAGCATAAATCAGTACATTTAGAGGATCTGAGCTGTGATTGGCTAGTTTTTTTGTATGGGGCACCAAATTATTCGGCGATGCAAATCTGGGCGGATTTTTCCGTCGTTATATGTACTGGTACTGTAACAAATTGGGCAGTTATGATCAAGTAGAGTGTCAAAAAGCAAGGTTTTTTGTAGGGCACTTGTACAGTATGTAAAAAGAACCGTGAAATTTGTACTGTCAATTTAATCTTTTTAAAAGGTTTTTTCATCTCTCCAAACTGAGACACCACAAGGATCCACGCGTTCAGCGCCTTAGTGTGCTCCACGCTCACCAATGCATACTTCTCCTTTTTTTACCTATCTCCGTTCCTTCCTCGTTGTCTCCCGTCTTCCCTATCTGCACCCACCGTGAGTCATGTCACGACAGGTTATGAGCCCGACAGTGGGGAAATCAAGTCAGGACTTTCCGAAGCTAAACAGCTCCAGCTTCGCCGAGTGGAACGCGCGCGTGCGCGCTGCTCTCGATGTTCAAGGCCTACTAAGATTCAACGACCAAGAGGATTACTGTGGCGCAAGCGACACCAACTTGGACTTCTCTGAAAACTAACATTCTATGATTGGACATCCACTCTCATTTGTTGCCAACGACACATCCTCAATAAATTTAAATTGGCTCGAATTCATACTGGATTCGCCAAAATCCGTGAAAGGGGTGATCCAATAAACAGCTAGAGCGCCTCCAGAAATTTTGGTCCGATACAGTTCTGTAAGAATATAACAAGCATAGGAAAAAAGACAGGGAAAGAAAACGATCGGTTTGCCTTCAGCGCAAATGTAGTCAAACCTTTGAGTAGCTCGGACGTCGATCTTTTATCTCGGGTACCTTGGGCTTGTTGGAATTTGTGTCGTTTCGATGAACTATGGACATGAATCCAATTTGTACGAGACTATCAAGATGCATATTAGCAGAGTTGTACAGGTTAAAAGTTTCCTAGTCCGGAACGGGCTCGGTTTCAATACTGCCGGCCCGGAGCGGGCTCTGATGTGTCAACTTTTAATATTACATAATATATCACTTTTACATTTTACAAAAAATACAACTAAGCAAGAAGTCAGCGCCGTCGTATGTGGTGTAGTCGCTCTCAGAAGATCTTCCTGAGACGCGAACACCCACGGGGGGCCCAGACGACTGACTGTCGGAGGGGGTACTCCGTCCATCCGAGTCGTGATCCGATCCGGCATCCGGCCGGGTCGATCGGTCACTTCCATCCGCTTGATCGTGACTACTCGGATGTTGCATGTTGAAAGCTCACCTTGTGTACCCGTCAGTACTGGCTGGTTTGCTCTCCTGGTGGACCCTAGGGCGAAAAGTGTAAATCCGTCGAATAGGGAGATGAGGGTTAGGACTAGGGGTAGCTCCTGGGCGGAAATCGTCACCGGGGAGCTCGTCGGGCAATATACTTGAACTTTGTATAGTGCCGGCTGGACCGAGAATAATCAATCGGCCAGCTAAACCAATAATATACTTGAACTTTGTATAGTGCCGGCTGGACCGAGAATAATCAATCGGCCAGCTAAACCAATAATAATGAAGGGTGAATCCAAATGTGTATGTAAAGGGGAATCCAAATATAGCTCCACACTCTTCCACAGAAGGACAAAATGTCACCACTTCCCAATACTTAATACCGTGTTCAAAACACGGGCGACTTGAGGTGAGTATACGAAGACGCCGCGACTCCCGGTCAGGGGACTTCCGGTGGGTTAACTTAACCTTCCCCGGGCAAACCAATAGCAGCAAGAGGGGACCTTGTTAGCCCTCCGCTGTGAACCAATAAAAGCGACTTGTGTCTAAGAAAGCGAAACGTATACTGATTTATCCTATATCCAATACTCCCTTTTGTGTAACCTACCCCAAATAGCCCGGCTGACCAGTCATGTGCCTTACCCGAAGTAGCCCGGCTAACTCCGATTTTTGTGTACCCGCCTAGCTGGTACACCAACCCCAGATGGTACCAACCCGGCCGGTACACCAAACCCAGCTGGTACCAGTCCGGCTGGTACATTGTAACCGGCCGGCTCGGCCGGATGGCCATCCATCCGAGCTCCCTGGCCGCTGGCGCTAGCACATCCTTGGCAGCTTCTCATCCGATCCGGGTGCCTCCTTCATCCACTAGAACACTCATCTTCCTTCAGGCTCCTTTCACTCATACCTTCCAAACAATCCGCCACCAATCCGCCCCTCGGCCGTCTGCCATCCGCGGTCGTTCCATCCGCTTAGCCCGCTAGCGCAACTATCCACGCCTTCTGTCACGTTCGTCCGGCTTGATCCCAGGCCTAGCGCCATCCGGCCGCTCGTAGGTATGCTCGGCGGCGGCTATCCGGCGCCCACGCCCTTGGTCCATATTTCTGCCAATCAGAATGCGCCCTCTGGAAAGTACTTCACATATATTCATAAGTCACTTTACCACAGCCGCCCTTGAGTCGCGTCACAGCCGCGCAACGGTTGAGGCACGATCTCACCCGAACTGTAACAGGCTATTGTTACGCGGCTTACACTGTAAGATTGCAGTGAGGAAGCGTGCAATTTGTGTAGGACCAAATGTAAATTTGGTCTTCCTTAGTTTACCTTAGATAAACTTAGATAGGAACTAATTAGTGTATTAATTAATCTATCACTTAAGTATATATATTAATATATATACCTAAGGCTACTTGAGTACTAGAAGGTAAGTTTAAGAGTGAATATATTTATGAATGGTTAAGAGCTAACTAGTATAATTAGACCTAGACTAATCATAGTAACATGTAGTATAAACTGATCTGAATGATATTTCTATCATTAGATTACTTGTTAGATTCGATAATATCAGAATCTGTTCTCAAAGTGGATTATAACAACTTATAATCCAATATTCACATTTCAGGTATTAAGTCTGAAATTGAACTGTGATATTTCTACTCAAATATCACTTATGTAATGGCACCCCATTACATCACCCCCCACTCAAGCTGGTTGGCCAATAATATAATGTAATATTGGCCAATCGAGTGGTGGCACTTGTTGGTCATAACGATATTCTGTTATAACTCATTTTTGACCATAAGAAAACAAATGGTCAGCAAACGCAGCGGCGCTCTTACGGGCGCTGCCGATACTGCAAAGACAGCCATCACCTCTGCATCACGTGCGGAGGTGTCATCGAATGCCGACGCTCCGAATGTAGCGTCGAAGCGAAAGACAAAGCCGAGAGACCCCTTGTCTCTCGTAGTAGACGCTGCGGAAGCAGTGTCTAAGAGAGGGCGGGAAGATGTCGCGAATGCAACATCTTCCGTGTCTCCACCTGCCGCAAGGCGGGTGTCCAAGAAGAAGTTCAATGACCTCTTCGGAGAGTCATCTGACTCCGAGAATGAGGGCGAGGACGATACCGTCCCTGCCAACGATTCTAGCGAGGTTAAGCCCGCTAAAACTGCTTCGCCGTTAAGTGATGGCGAAGTAGAGTCTGACGCCGTCGATTACGACAGCGACAACTCCATGAAACGGTGGTATGAGGAGCGTAGAGCTCCTCCTGGTCCTCGTCATTCGCCAGGTCGTAGCGAAGACGACTTTGAGGTGGCAGGTGGTGCTCCACCTGCCAAGAAACAACGCGCAGAAGCGGCTTACGCTGCTTCTGAATCACCATGTTGTATGGAACGTCATGTTCCGTACGAAGTGGGGTTTTGGACCCCAGCATGGACGCTTGCCCTCGGAAGTGGTGGGCACACCAAGCGCGATTGTCAATATCCATTATTTGACATTAATGCGCTTGATGATTGCGAAGACCTTCGCAATCGTCATTTTGATCGTAGTACTGACGATAGACGTCGGTACTTCATCGACCTTTTCTTCCAAGCTCGTTATTACACGAACCGGAAAGGGTCGCGAAAGAATAGGGACGATAAAGACGCCCTTACGCAGAGTTGGAATGCCTTTGTTGAGAATTACAACAAAGGTCCCGACGATTACGTGAAGAAAATTCACATAAACCGCGAGCGCTTCTTAAAGCACTCACGCTCAGGTAAAATGGAGTTTATCCATTTTACTTGCATTAGAGAGGGATTCTCTTGCGGAGTTCCTTCTAACATGAAGTGTCCGTGTTGTCCGGCGGGAGCTCCTCGTCTAACTGAAAAGGAGCTAAGAGGGTACCGAGGTTTCTCAGTACCCGCTAGTGTTAAGAGCCTCATCGATGCTCTTAAAGCATCGGTACCTAGTACCGAAGCTATGCAGCCACCAACACCTAGTGTTGATGTGCCGCCAGCATCAACACCTAGTGTTGACGCTTCTTTTGAGTTTGAGGAGAAGTATCCTTCTCAAACTCACGCAGGAGGTCAGGGGCATCCGCCCTTAGCACCTCAATCGGTTCCCAAGAGTCAAACTCTTGGGAATATCCCAACCAGCGTACCAGGTACTCGGTACGCTGCCCCTTCTTATAGGGAACCGAGCGCTTCGATAGTAAGCGCTCGAGAATGTAACGCTTGTTCCCCTGACTGTCAATCAGGGGCGGCGGGGGTTGATAATTCCCTCGGCGTTGTTGTTGCGGAGCATGGTTACCAGCTCCGCAAGCTTGAGAAGCACTGTAACGCCTTGAGCGAGGACATGTGCCACTCGATGAAAACTTATCGTTGTCATCGGGACGAGATTCGCGACATTTTGAACGCGCATCTCGTTATGCAGAAGAAGAATGATCTTCTGATGGTCGATATTGATCGACTAAAGTCTGAGATCGATCGACAAAAGTCTGAGATCGATCGACAAAAGTCGGAGATGGAAACTCTCCAGGCTTCCCACCATCGGTTGGAGACCGATTACAAGTCTCTCTTGGGAGACTTGAAGAAGCACGGCATTCGCCGTGGCGATGCGTCTCGTCCGAAGATGTAGACGATCGGTACGGCTTGAGCCTCCCAACGTAAAACGTTGGATGGAGGCGCATGGCCGCGGGAATGTCTAAAGTGTAGGCATTCCCCTTAACACCTTGGACCTTAAAGGGCCCAATGAACTTAGGGAGCAACTTCCGTGTAGGGAAGTTGCTAATTGCATGTGTAGGCAGATTAGTTGTAGATAACATAACTAATTCACCTTTTTGAAAGGAATTTGTGTTTTTCCTTCCGTTTTTATCTGCATTCTGCTTCTGCTTGTCAAAAGCGGAAGCAAGCGCGTCTTTTACATAGCGTATTACAGCTTGGCGCTGTAATACGAATTCATCTACTGCTTTATTGGCAGTAGATGGGTTGTTTTCATTGTCTGCAGCCATTGCTGCCGACACATATTCCGCATAAGCAGCTTCAGTTTCTGAAGCTGCTTGAGTTTCTTCTGTGGTAACAGTAGAAGACTCATCAGTTTCTTCGCAAGTTGCAACTGCAACTTGTGCATCGACTCGCTCGAAATTTGAGCGGGTCCCTCCCCCACTTAAATTTGGCGTACCGCCAAGTAAAGCCGGGGTTCGTGGATGCCGTAAGGCATTCACGTAGAACGGTGTATGCTTTGTAGAAGCATGCACCGAGTTGTTTATTGCAAACTCAGTGAGTGGCAAATAATCGCTCCACTGCTCGAAGGCATGCGCGTATGAGCGCAGCATGTCTCCGAGAACGCGGTTAACGGGTTCAGTCTGCCCATCCGTTTCCGGATGGTCCGCGGTTGACATCTTCAACTGCGTGCCCACTAACGAGAACGTTTCTTGCCAGAAACGTCCTGTGAATCTCGGATCACGATCCGAGACTATGTTTTCCGGCATTCCGTGTAAGCGGAATACCGTGTCAACGAATATCCGCGCCGTTTGCGCAGCGGTGACATTCGCTGACACTGCAGCAAGATGAACCATCTTACTGAAGCGGTCTACAAAGACCACTATGCCTGTTTTCCGACTGTGATCAGCCGGAAGACCAAAGATAAAGTCCATGGAAATGGACTTCCAACACTCTGTCGGAACCGGCAGAGATTGGAGGGGAGCCTGCGCGGATTGTGCAGGCTTGACGCGCTGGCATATCTCGCAAGCGCGGACGTACTTACGTACCCATTTATACTGGTTACGCCAGTAGAAATCGCGTGCGAGAGAAGCATACGTCTTCTCTCGACCTTGATGCCCCGAAATCGGTGCATCATGGTACTCAAACAAAATTTGATGTTTGAGGTCATCGTCGTTTGGGACGACGATGCGGCTAACATCATCTTCGTCTGTGCTATAAAGCAACATACCATCGTGCAATTGATAACGATGCACGCACGCGCGAAGGAACTCCGGAAGTTCCTTGCGCTTCCGATCAGATTGAACACTTAGGTAATCAATCAGCAGGCGATTCCTCGTCTGTCTCGTACGCTTGACGTACTTGTCGTACAAGTGACGACGACAAAGCAGTGCAACGTACTGCGTTTGCACTGGTTGCCTCGATTACGGACGGTTTCGTCTCGTAATCGGTGCGCCGTGATAGCGCATCCGCTATCACGTTCAACTTTCCCGGTTTGTATTCAACCGTGAAGTTGTATTCAGCAAAGAATGATAGCCAACGTGCCATTCTTTGGGAGATGTGTGGTGAATTCACGGCCGTGCGTAACGACGCATGGTCCGTGTAAACCACAAACGGTCTATCTCCTAAGAGATAGATCCGAAACTTTGCCAGTGCATATTTCATGGCAAGGAGTTCCTTGTCATGCACTGGATAGTTGCGCTCGGCTGGGCGCAGCTGACGCGATTGATAATAAATCACGCGATCACGATCATCGTGATCACGCTGCATCAGGGCGCAGCCGATGGCGAAATCGCTCGCGTCGCAAACGACGTGGAACGGTCGCTCGTTATCGGCGATTGCCAAGACGGGAGCCTCAGTCAAGCTACGCTTGACTGCATCAAATGCATCTTGGCACTGGGTATCCCAGCGCCATTCGACATCTTTCTTTAATAATTGGGAAAGAGGTCGGATCAGACCGGCATAATTACACGAATATTTGTGCAAATATGTCGCCAGTCCAAGGAACTTTCGAAGTTCCTTAACGTTGTTTGGCGTAGGCCATTCAACGATCACCCTGATCTTTTCCGGATCGGGGCGCACTCCATTCTTGCCTACAAAGCAGCCAAGAACGGGTATCTCAGGTGCACCAAAGGTGCACTTCTTTAAATTTGCATAGAGCTTGTGCTTGCGCATAAGCTCTAACACCTGACGTAGATGTTCTTTATGAATGTCTACATCAGTCTTGCCATGTTCAGCCTTGCTATGGATGAACACATCATCAAAGTAGCTCGGTGCGAATTCTCGCACCGGGCGCAATAGATGTGTAACGCATCTGTTGAAGGTGGCAGGGGCATTTCGAAGCCCCTGCGGCATAACAAGCCACTCCCAAAGCATACCGCTTGGGGTGCTTACAGCCGTGAGAGGGATATCCTTCTCACGCATAAGGATTTGGTAGAAACCATCCCTCAAGTCGAGAGCACTGAAAACGGTGCTCCCGCTCATGCCATCGATGATGACATCCTTTCTCGGTATCGGCGTCTGCGCCGGTACTGTGGCTGCGTTCAGCTTATTGAAAGCATGAACGATTCTCCACCCACCAGTGGATTTCTTAACGCAAAAGGTGGGGCTGGAGTGCGGTGAGGTAGACTCCCGCACATGCCCCGCCTTGCGACGAGTTTCAAAGAACTCGTCGATGGCTTTGACTTGGTCACGCGGCAATGGCCATTGCCGCGTGACACAGTACTTCGTGCCAGGCACGAGATCAATTTCGTGCCTCGTTCCCTTATCCTTAGGGAGCTCGCAAGGTACTTCTTCTGGGAATACGTCAGCGTATTCCCAAAGTACTTCGTAGTACGGAGAAGTCGCCTTGAGCGACTCCCAGCTCTGCGCTTCAGAGCGCTGAACTTTGGTTTGATCGCTGGGAACGAGTTCGTTCTCAGCGTTCTTTTCATTGGGAACGAGTTCGTTCCCGATGCCTTCTAATTGCAAAGTTGATATTCGCTCACGAATATCCACAACCTCATCAGATGCGACAATGACGCAGATCTGTTCGATCTGATCATTTCGCAAGTTCTTTACGAACTTCTTCCAGCTCAAGGCTGGAAGGGCCATCACCACTGAACTTAAGTTCGGAGGGTTGTCAAGTGTGAGAGACTGGGTAGCTAATCCAGTCTCTGTCTGCGTCAAGACGTTGATCGTCTCGACGGACACAGCTGCGAGATCAGACGCACTCGTCTGATCTGTTGCCTGATCTGTTGCACGGTGATTATCACTCGTGCACAAGGCCTTCTCCTCATGGTGACCACTGTCTACCATGGTGCTCATGCACTCACGACTGCTCTCAGTCGTGAGTTCTTTATTTTCGACACGGAAGTCATTTGCTTCCGTGACGGTTTCGTTCTTTTTACGGTGGGTGTTTCCCACCGCGTGTGCATTCTCTTTACCACGACCGTCATCGGTCGTAGTAGCAACTTCAACACGGGAGTGCTCTGCACCCGTGTCGCGCACATTACTGACACGCAACGACTCGTTCGTCGCGTGTTCGCGTCCCTCTGGACTCTGATCAGTGGGTGTACTATCCGCTGACCTAGTCGGATCAGGTCTGGTGGTGCCATCGCTACCCACCAGACTGTCTGACTCTGCGGTTGTATCATTAGATACAGCCGGATTACTCACAGGGTGATCAGATCCTGTGAGACCGCCGCAGTCGATCGACAGGTTAACCCAGTCGATCGTTGGTTGATGCTTGGGCATCCAAGGGATGCCCAAGATCACATCGAACTTGTCGTCAAGATCGAGGACGATGTATTCGTCCTCGAACGACAGTTCGTCTAACTCGAAGCGTGTGCGAATTACACGCTTTGGTATAGTCACGGTTGCACCTGTTGCTAACCGGACTGACAACATGCTTCGTGGAGATTCAATCTCCTCGAAGTTCAACGACGTTAGGACCTCAGTTCTAACGAAATTGTTTGACGCTCCTGTGTCAAACAGAGCACGCATGGGGACATCGTTTCCATGCGGCTTAACTTCCAGGGTGATGAGAGGTTTCTATTCACCCTGCACACGTTGACAGGACATAGTCCCGTCTGGGGCTATTATCCTCACATGCCCGATGTCGGCATGTGAGATAACCCGTCCAGTAGGGCGCCCCGCCCCAACTGGTTGTTGACGTTTTTTGCATCAACAGAGGGTTGCCCCTGTTGATGTCGCTTGCCAGCAGACTGTTCAGTCCGCTGACTGCGTGGCGCCGGACGCGGCGCCATACATTCATGGGCGTAATGGCCCATCTTCGCG
>MIQA02001593.1:0-11383 GCA_001887855.2 Sclerospora graminicola | reverse complement strand
ACCAAGACGTGGATATCCCCTTCCTTTGGCTTAAAGTTGACTCCAAAATTCTTCGGGTTCTTGATCCACAACGATGATTTCATTTTTCAAAGCGTGATAACTGTCCAGGTTCATCAAATACCACAGCGTGTCTATATTCATCGAACGTCACTGCATCCGCGCCGTCCTCGTCCAACCACGCGTCGCCCTTCTTGGCCAAGAAAAGCTCCAGCTTGTCCGCATCGATCGCCTTGAGATCGTTTTCCATCTTTGTCTTGATAGCGTCCTTCAAGTCTCCCACAGAATCGCTTGCACTGATGTCCACAGGGAACGCGCTATCATTCACACCGACGAGCGCGCAGAACAATTTCACCATCTTCGAGCTGTTTGGTGAATTGTATAATGTTTTTTCGAATCGCGTCGTCCAGCAAGGGATTCGCATCTTGGATGAAGTACTGTTGAGCGGTTTTGCCAACGCCTGGTTCGCCGATCAAAATGGGATTAATCTTCTCGACCAATCACAGGGTCGAGATTGCCCTTTTTGGCAAGTCTCGACTGAGACTTTCCCCAGGTGTGGAAAAATTATAGCAACAATCCCTCAATCGCGGCCGTGCGTACGTACATGAATCAATTCGTGGACGTTAAACGACGCGAGGAACCCACCGTGTGCGGCCAATTTTTCCATCGTACGAAATCCATCGACCACATCGGCATCTTCGGTGCCAAACAACGCGCTAATAACGTACAAACTGGCGGGAAAGAACGATCCAATGGCCAACAGACAGCCTTAAGAGGTAAGATTTTACACATCAGTTTTTACGCAAATCGTAAAAGCTACTTTTAAGTAATAACTTACTAGGAATAATCCTAGTGATCAAAAAGTTTCGGAGCATAAAAAGATTAGTGCTTAGCACATAAGTTGGCGTTTTTTACACATAATTTTGGAAACATAAATTTCGTACTTGACCGAGAAAAGACGGCAAGTTTCCACGGTACTACAAACCCTGTCAAAAAAAAAATTGCTGTGGTCAACTATAACAGGTAAAAGTACGTAAATTTTGCTGCAAATCACATAGGAAAAAAGTTGAAAAGGCGGCTAACGCCGCCTACATTCATATTTTGTATACCACATTCTAAAGCAACTTTGTAGTACGTAAATAGCTCTACAAAACCTTCTCAAGGATGTTTTCGGCGTTGTCGCACTCGTTTTCATTTAAAACGAGGAAACATGCGAACCAAAAAAAAAACTGCAATATACAGCAGACGGGGCATAGCAGGTCAGACGGGGCATCAAAAATGAATACTAAGCACATATGCTTTTCTGTCAAAATCACTAATTTTGACTAAAATAATTTAAAAAAACGTGTATTTTTTGATAATTTATGAAAAATTAATTTTTAAAACTAAATAACTCCTCAAATTTTATATTCTCACCGAATCTGACTTTATATTCGTGATCAGCGTGATCAAATTAGGGGGACACCAATTGATTTCGTATAATTCGGCTTCGTTTTAGTTTCGAAATGCTTCTGGGACCTTTTTGAATCCACGGCGACGACTACATGTACCTAGTGAATTCAACGGAGATTCTGGGAGCAAGAAATAAAAACAAGCCACTTCGTCAATTCGCGTCCGATCATAGCAAATATGGTACTCGTTTAAACGTCCCGTTTCACGAGGATTCCAAATCCGTCGTCTCGTCAGAAATCCGAGCAATATTGACGCCGCAAATTCGTGTTAAAGTTGGACGGGCAATCATTTCGAGACAATTTGACCCCATTTTAGCCGATTTTTCAGCACAGTTTTTAACCGCTTCGAAAAACTAATAAAATCTCGCCGAATCTGATTACACCACGTGAAAGAGCGTCAAAAAGTACACCTAGAACGGTCCCGTCTGATATCCTAAAAGATCTGCTTCATGGATTTGCAAGGGAAAATAAGGTGAAAATTCGCAAAAATTCAACTGATTTTTGGCCATTTTTGAGGCACAAAAAACGCCATATCTCCAAAACTACTGCTCCGATTAAGCCAGATTTTGTTTTAAAAGTTGCGTACGCGCGAGTTCTACATGTTCCGCTATAGTCACCCGACCAGATGTTTTTTGCGGCTTCAAAAAGTACATTTATGTGTGAAATTTTTACTATTGTCAAATTCACGTTTTTGATCCGCTTCGAAAAACTAATGAAATCTCGCCGAATCTGATTACACCACGTGAAAGAGCGTCAAAAACTACCCCTAGAACTGTACCTTCACATATCCTGACATTTCTGCTTCATGAATGTAAAAGGGGAAATATGGTCAAAAGTTAACCAAATGTTAACGAATATTGTTGCGATTTCATACCAATTTTGACGCACGAAAAATGGGATATCTCCATAACTACTGCTCCGATTGCTCCAATTTTTTTTTTAAAAGTTGCGTACGCACTTGTTCTAGATGCTCAGCTATAGTCGTCAAGCCAGATGTTTTTCGCGGCTTCAGAAAGTACATTTATGTGCTAAAAAATGCACTTTTTTAAAGAAAACGTTTTTGCTAATAACTTCTAAACTAGACGTCGTACACTTGCTGGCGTTGAATATTCGGAATCAGCGTAAAATTTCCCATCTGGTATGACCCGGCTACACCCGTGTTAAAGACAGGCCAAAATAATATCTCAATTTCATAAAAAGTACAAGTGGTACATAAAATACGACTTCACCACGTGAAAGAGCGCCAAAAATTACGTCTAGATCGACATGTTACATAGTCGATACAACTCGGTTTTTGAGGTTTTAATCGATAAAGTAGTTTTTATCAATTTTGGAAGGTTTCCAGTGGCGTGTCGCAGAATGTGATTTCATAAATTGGTTCAGCGTCAAAAACTACCCCTAGAACAGTGCCAGGGTTAGGTGTAGATACTCTGGTTATCTCATATTAAATGCAAAAAGAAGAGTAAAATTCACCAATTAGAAAGGTTTCCAGTGACATGTCGCAAATATGATTTGGCCAATGGATATAATGGAGGGGATTCAAATCCACCAATTAGAAAGGTTTCAGTGACATGTCGCAAAATATGATTCGACCAATGGATTCTCGTTTCTCTTACTGTGTTTTTACATGAAATATATGTGACCTTACGTACCCGTTTGTAAGAAATGTGACGTTATGTACAGTACCCGCAGAAACAATCCACCAATTAGAAAGGTTTCCAGAGACATGTCGTAAAATATGATTCGACCAATGGATTCTCGTTTCTCTACACCCATTGAAAACTTGTAAGTACTGTACCGGTATATACATTTATAATGACATGTTGCAAAATATGATTCGGCCAATGGATTCTCGCTTCTCTAACTTTATGAAAAATATGTGACGTGTGCTCTCTCGCTCTCTTCGTTGCAATTGAATGAAGTACTGCACCCTCTAACCAGCCCAACCTACGCCGCACCTCTAGATGAAGTCAAAGTGCGCTTTGACTATGACACGTGGAGTGACGCTGCTTCTTTAATGCATGACTTAACCCAGGAACAAGAAGAAGAGCCGGGGCCCGTTGCCATTGACGAGTTCTGGACAACTATGGCGCTTGCGTATCCAGTGGTTGTGACCTATAATCTCGAGTATAGGTCACAACCGTCTTTTTGTATTGTACAAGTTGGACACATTGATAGATACCAAACATTTTGTGGCCGTAGCCACCTGTCTCATCCCTCGCAATTGCCCGTGGACTCACGTCGCCTCGGACTCTACCTTAAGTCAGAGTTGATTGTCGTAGGCTCATGTTTACTGCCTGTGTTCTAGCTCAATTGGCATGCGGGAATCGTTTTTAGTTAGGTGGCCAGGACCCTGATTGGCAGGCGAGTTTTCTCTAAAGTAACGTTTTGTTTATGAAATGGCAAGATACACATACTCAAACATACCTCACTACAATGTACCCCCAGCAGTATTTCTGTGACCACGCTCGTCAACGCTTCCTTGTAGTGGGATTCCAGTCAGTGAAGCCACTGGATGTTATAGTTCGACTGTCAACTTTGATGCGAGCTCAGGGGATGGCTATTGTATTCGCGACGTGTCATTCATGTCGTGGGTAATGTATGCCATGATGATTTTCAGTGAGTTTCTCAATTCTTTTTGGCAATCGATGCTTTATCAACCTTATCAAAACTGGCATAACTTATACCAAGTACAAGCATTCTGACAATTGTCAAACCTCATACCGTATACGCATTCTGGCAGTTGTTCACCGATCATAGAACGCTGCATGTATTATGAAAGATCATACATATAGCCCAGTTAGCCCCTCAATGCCTACCACCCGTACCCGATCCCTTGCCTCGCCCTTCAACCAGCCAAACTCTGTGAGGAGTCCGTCTCCCGTCACCGTTATGATCTCGAACGTGCTCAGCTTGTATTCCTCGACAATAAAGATAATTTCCATTTTCTTCACCTCAAACCTCTCGGGCGAGTGCGACAGCATGTCCAACCATCGATGGAAGTATTCGATACGAAAAGAATGTTTGTGGGCACTCGTCACTTGCACGAAACGCACGTGCTGAGTACGTTTAGACACCATGACAGCGTCGTAGCCACCTTGATTCCACTTTTCTCGTTTAATCCAAACAGGGCGAGTACATGAAAGCGGAGGTATGTCATCCGACACCATAACAGCTGATTGACTCCACGTCTCAAGTACATTTCCTGACACATCGACAAGTTTTAGGCCACCTTTTCGAAGCCTTGCGAAAAACACCATTTCCAACATCCATCCATTCAATGCTGGATTCGAACAGAGTCGATACGTCGACATGAGCCTCTCGATAGTATCTGGACTACACTTGACGGCAATTTGTGTTGCAGCATATTGACTGATTACACGTGATCCATATCGCTGGAACTTCCCAAACAGACGAGTAATGCTTGAAGAAGAACGCTGGCCACTAGTTGCGACAGTCGCAGCATCAATCAAAGAATCCACGGCATTCTTCAACCTCGACTTTACGATTGCAGTGCGATAGTGAAACATGTTACGACAGGATCCCCCTGCGTAGTAATACTTGGACTCTACCATTGTCTCGGGAGACGTTTTTTCATGGGACAACACTGATGGGGCATCCAGAACTTGCGATACACTCTTGAGTACCTCATCATTCTTGATCGCATCGAGATACTCATCCAGAGTCCACGACCACACATGGAACTCCATTGATTTAGTCACAATCTCCATGTCCTCTTGGATCTTACCACGAGTAGAAACGGAACAAACAAACGCGAGCCGCCGCTGCTTCACCCCCTCATTGTACAACAACCATTCAACGCAAAAGCGTGTCAACTTATTCAAATCGTCTGAAGCAGTCCACCCGTCAACGAGCACGAAATGGTGCCTCGTATCTTCCATTGACAATATTTCCTTCACGTCCCTAGTCCCTTGAAGAGTTCGAGTCGTTCGTTCGTTGCCAATGAGACGCACGCAGTCCCATTTCATGGATTTTTTGTTTACATGTATCCACGTCACCATCCATTCCCTTCTGTCCAACGTCAAAGCAAATGCCATCGCAGTAGTTGACTTTCCCGTTCCAGGCGGGCCGAGAATCCAGCCCAAATGACCTTTATCCAACACCTTATCCCTCAGAAACTTGACTTGGCCGTGGAAAGTAGGTCTGCAGTAGAGAATCAAGCGAAGAGGAGAAAGTCCAGACTTCTCCATGTCTCCTTCCTCCAACCGAAAGTACTTTAATTCCGGGTGGTAATTGTGTGATCCCCACCGAGTCGATTCCCACTCCAAACGCTGCTTTTTACCTGTAGGTGGAATCACTACCAAGACGTGGATATCCCCTTCCTTTGGCTTAAAGTTGACTCCAAAATTCTTCGGGTTCTTGATCCACAACGATGATTTCATTTTTCAAAGCGTGATAACTGTCCAGGTTCATCAAATACCACAGCGTGTCTATATTCATCGAACGTCACTGCATCCGCGCCGTCCTCGTCCAACCACGCGTCGCCCTTCTTGGCCAAGAAAAGCTCCAGCTTGTCCGCATCGATCGCCTTGAGATCGTTTTCCATCTTTGTCTTGATAGCGTCCTTCAAGTCTCCCACAGAATCGCTTGCACTGATGTCCACAGGGAACGCGCTATCATTCACACCGACGAGCGCGCAGAACAATTTCACCATCTTCGAGCTGTTTGGTGAATTGTATAATGTTTTTTCGAATCGCGTCGTCCAGCAAGGGATTCGCATCTTGGATGAAGTACTGTTGAGCGGTTTTGCCAACGCCTGGTTCGCCGATCAAAATGGGATTAATCTTCTCGACCAATCACAGGGTCGAGATTGCCCTTTTTGGCAAGTCTCGACTGAGACTTTCCCCAGGTGTGGAAAAATTATAGCAACAATCCCTCAATCGCGGCCGTGCGTACGTACATGAATCAATTCGTGGACGTTAAACGACGCGAGGAACCCACCGTGTGCGGCCAATTTTTCCATCGTACGAAATCCATCGACCACATCGGCATCTTCGGTGCCAAACAACGCGCTAATAACGTACAAACTGGCGGGAAAGAACGATCCAATGGCCAACAGACAGCCTTAAGAGGTAAGATTTTACACATCAGTTTTTACGCAAATCGTAAAAGCTACTTTTAAGTAATAACTTACTAGGAATAATCCTAGTGATCAAAAAGTTTCGGAGCATAAAAAGATTAGTGCTTAGCACATAAGTTGGCGTTTTTTACACATAATTTTGGAAACATAAATTTCGTACTTGACCGAGAAAAGACGGCAAGTTTCCACGGTACTACAAACCCTGTCAAAAAAAAAATTGCTGTGGTCAACTATAACAGGTAAAAGTACGTAAATTTTGCTGCAAATCACATAGGAAAAAAGTTGAAAAGGCGGCTAACGCCGCCTACATTCATATTTTGTATACCACATTCTAAAGCAACTTTGTAGTACGTAAATAGCTCTATAAAACCTTCTCAAGGATGTTTTCGGCGTTGTCGCACTCGTTTTCATTTAAAACGAGGAAACATGCGAACCAAAAAAAAAACTGCAATATTCAGCAGACGGGGCATAGCAGGTCAGACGGGGCATCAAAAATGAATACTAAACACATATGCTTTTCTGTCAAAATCACTAATTTTGACTACAATAATTTAAAAAAACGTGTATTTTTTGATAATTTATGAAAAATTAATTTTTAAAACTAAATAACTCCTCAGATTTTATATTCTCACCGAATCTGACTTTATATTCGTGATCAGCGTGATCAAATTAGGGGGACACCAATTGATTTCGTATAATTCGGCTTCGTTTTAGTTTCGAAATGCTTCTGGGACCTTTTTGAATCCACGGCGACGACTACATGTACCTAGTGAATTCAACGGAGATTCTGGGAGCAAGAAATAAAAACAAGCCACTTTGTCAATTCGCGTCCGATCATAGCAAATATGGTACTCGTTTAAACGTGCCGTTTCACGAGGATTCCAAATCCGTCGTCTCGTCAGAAATCCGAGCAATATTGACGCCGCAAATTCGTGTTAAAGTTGGACGGGCAATCATTTCGAGACAATTTGACCCCATTTTAGCCGATTTTTCAGCACAGTTTTTAACCGCTTCGAAAAACTAATAAAATCTCGCCGAATCTGATTACACCACGTGAAAGAGCGTCAAAAAGTACACCTAGAACGGTCCCGTCTGATATCCTAAAAGATCTGCTTCATGGATTTGCAAGGGAAAATAAGGTGAAAATTTGCAAAAATTCAACTGATTTTTGGCCATTTTTGAGGCACAAAAAACGCCATATCTCCAAAACTACTGCTCCGATTAAGCCAGATTTTGTTTTAAAAGTTGCGTACGCGCGAGTTCTACATGTTCCGCTATAGTCACCCGACCAGATGTTTTTTGCGGCTTCAAAAAGTACATTTATGTGTGAAATTTTTACTATTGTCAAATTCACGTTTTTGATCCGCTTCTAAAAACTAATGAAATCTCGCCGAATCTGATTACACCACGTGAAAGAGCGTCAAAAACTACCCCTAGAACTGTACCTTCACATATCCTGACATTTCTGCTTCATGAATGTAAAAGGGGAAATATGGTCAAAAGTTAACCAAATGTTAACGAAAATTGTTGCGATTTCATACCAATTTTGACGCACGAAAAATGGGATATCTCCATAACTACTGCTCCGATTGCTCCATTTTTTTTTTAAAAAGTTGCGTACGCACTTTTTCTAGATGCTCAGCTATAGTCGTCAAGCCAGATGTTTTTCGCGGCTTCAGAAAGTACATTTATGTGCTAAAAAATGCACTTTTTTAAAGAAAACGTTTTTGCTAATAACTTCTAAACTAGACGTCGTACACTTGCTGGCGTTGAATATTCGGAATCAGCGTAAAATTTCCCATCTGGTATGACCCGGCTACATCCGTGTTAAAGACAGGCCAAAATTAATATCTCCATTGCATAAAAAGTACAAGTGGTACATAAAATACGACTTCACCACGTGAAAGAGCGCCAAAAATTACGTCTAGACCGACATGGTACAAAGTCGATACAACTCGGTTTTTGAGGTTTTAATCGATAAAGTAGTTTTTATCAATTTTGGAAGGTTTCCAGTGGCGTGTCACAGAATGTGATTTCATAAATCGGTTCAGCGTCAAAAACTACCCCTAGAACAGTGCCAGGGTTAGGTGTAGATACTCTAGTTATCTCATAATAAATGCAAAAAGAAGAGTAAAATTCACCAATTAGAAAGGTTTCCAGTGACATGTTGCAAATATGATTTGGCCAATGGATATAAAGTTAGCTAGTGCCGGGGATTCAAATCCACCAATTAGAAAGGTTTCAGTGACCACGTGGAGTGACGCTGCTTCTTTGGTGCATGACTTAACCCAGGAACAAGAAGAAGAGCCGGGGCCCGTTGCCATTGACGAGTTGCCAATCAGGGTCCTGGTCACCTAACTAAAAACGATTCCCGCATGCCAATTGAGCTAGAAAACAGGCAGTAAACATGAGCCTACGACAATCAACTCTGACTTAAGGTAGAGTCCGAGGCGACGTGAGTCCACGGGTAATTGAGAGGGATGAGACAGGTGGCTGCGGCCACAAAATGTCTGGTATCTATCAATGTGTCCAACTTGTACAATACAAAAGACGGTTGTGACCTATACTCGAGATTATAGGTCACAACCACTGGATACGCAAGCGCCATAGTTAGTAACGGTCTTTGAAGTCCCATTTTTCTTTGTTTATGAAATGGCTCACTACAATGTACCCCCAGCAGTATTTCTGTGACCACGCTCGTCCAACGCTTCCTTGTAGTCGGATTCCAGTCAGTGAAGCCACTGGGTGTTATAGTTCGACTGTCAACTTTGATGCGAGCTCAGGGGATGGCTATTGTATTCGCGACGTGTCATTCATGTCGTGGGTAATGTATGCCTTGATGATTTTCAGTGAGTTTCTCAATTTCTTTTTGGCAATCGATGCTTTATCAACCTTATCAAAACTGGTATAACTTATACCACTAGTACCAAGTACAAGCATTCTGACAATTGTCAAACCTCATACCGTATACGCATTCTGGCAGTTGTTCACCGATCATAGAACGCTGCATGTATTATGAAAGATCATATATATAAGTTAGCCCCTCAATGCCTACCACCCGTACCCGATCCCTTGCCTCGCCCTTCAACCAGCCAAACTCTGTAAGGAGTCCGTCTCCCGTCACTGTTGTGATCTCGAACGTGCTCAGCTTGTATTTCTCGACAATAAAGATAATCTCCATTTTCTTCACCTCAAACCTCTCGGGCGAGTGCGACAGCATGTTCAACCATCCATGGAAGTATTCGATACGAAAAGAATGTTTGTGGGCACTCGTCACTTGCACGAAACGCACGTGCTGAGTACGTTTAGACACCATGACAGCGTCGTAGCCACCTTGATTCCATTTTTCTGGTTTAATCCAAACGGGGCGAGTACCTGAAAGCGGAGGTATTTCATCCGACACCATAACAGCTGATTGACTCTACGTCTCAAGTACATTTCCTGACGCATCGACAAGTTTAAGGCCGCCTTTTCGAAGCCTTGCGAAGAACACCATTTCGAACATCCATCCATTCAATGCTGGATTCGAACAGTGTCGATGCGTCGACATGAGCCTCTCGATAGTATCTGGACTACATTTGACGGCAATTTGTGTTGCAGCATACTGACTGATTACACGTGATCCATAACGCTGGAACTTCCCAAACAGACGAGTAATGCTTGAAGAAGAACGCTGGCCACTAGTTGCGACAGTCGCAGCATCAATCAAAGAATCCACGGCATTCTTCAACCTCGACTTTACGATTGCAGTGCGATAGTGAAACATGTTACGACAGGATCCCCCTGCGTAGTAATACTTGGACTCTACCATTGTCTCGGGAGACGTTTTTTCATGGGACAACACTGATGGGGCATCCAGAACTTGCGATACACTCTTGAATACCTCATCATTCTTGATCGCATCGAGATACTCATCCAGAGTCCACGACCACACATGGAACTCCATTGATTTAGTCACAATCTCCATGTCCTCTTGGATCTTACCACGAGTAGAAACGGAACAAACAAACGCGAGCCGCCGCTGCTTCACCCCCTCATTGTACAACAACCAACCAACGCAAAAGCGTGTCAACTTATTCAAATCGTCTGAAGCAGTCCACCCGTCAACGAGCACGAAATGGTGCCTCGTATCTTCCATCGACAATATTTCCTTCACGTCCCTAGTCCCTTGAAGAGTTCGAGTCGTTCGTTCGTTGCCAATGAGACGCACGCAGTCCCATTTCATGGATTTTTTATTCACATGGATCCACGTTACCATCCATTCACTTCTGTCCAACGTCAAAGCAAATGCCATCGCAGTAGTTGACTTTCCCGTTCCAGGCGGGCCGAGAATCCAACCCAAATGACCTTTATCCAACACCTTCTCCCTCAGAAACTCGAATTGGCTGTGGAAAGTAGGTCTGCAGTAGAGAATCAAGCGAAGAGGAGAAAGTCCGGACTTCTCCGTGTCTCCTTCTTCCAACCGAAAGTACTTTAATTCCGGGTGGTAACTGTGCGATCCCCACCAAGTCGATTCCCACTCCAAACGCTGCTTTTTACCTGTCGGTGGGATCACCACCAAGACGTGGATATCCCCTTCCTTTGGCTTAAAGTTGACTCCAAAATTCTTCGGGTTCTTGATCCACAACGATGATTTCATTTTCTCAAAGCGTATCGACTGTCCATGTTCGTCAAATACCACAGCGTGTCTATATTCATCGAGCGTCACTGCATCCGCGCCGTCCTCGTCCAACCACGCGTCGCCCTTCTTGGCCAAGAAAAGCTCCAGCTTGTTCGCATCGAAGGCAAACTTCTGCTTCTCTGCGATCTTGTCCTTCAAGTCTCCCACAGAATC
>MIQA02001591.1:0-11721 GCA_001887855.2 Sclerospora graminicola | reverse complement strand
ACAGTAAGAGAAACGAAAATCCATTGGTCAAATCATATTTTGCGACATGTCACTGAAAACCTTTCTAATTGGTGGATATTATTTCTTTTTCTAATATATTTCTTTATGAGACACCCAGAGTATCTACACCTAACCCCGCCACTGTTCTAGGGGTAGTTTTTAACGCTGAATCGATTTATGAAATCACATTCTGCGACACGCAACTAGAAACCTTTCAAAATTTATAAAACCTACTTTATCGATAAAAAAACCTAAAAAAACGAGTTGTCTCGACTTTGTAACCGGATGTTCTAGACGTAGTCTTTTGTGCTCTTTAACGTGGTGAAGTCGTATTCTATGTACCACATGTACTTTTTATGAAATTCGATATTAGGGTTTTCCTTTCTTTAACACGGATGTACTTGGGTCATACCAGATGGGAAATTTTACGCTGATTCCGAATTTGCAATGCCAGCAAGCGTACGACGTCTAGTTTAAAAGTTATTAGCCAAAACGTTTTCTTCAAAAAAGTGCATTTTTTTACACATAAATGTACTTTCTGAAGCCGAGAAAAACATCTGGCCGGATGACTATAGCTGAGCATCTAGAACTAGTGCGTACGCAACTTTTAAAAAAAAATTGGATCAATCGGAGCAGTACTTATGGAGATATGCCATTTTTCGTGCGTCAAAATTGGTAAGAAATCGCAACAATTTTCGTTAACATTTGGACAACTTTTCACCATATTTTCCCTTTTAAATACATGAAGCAGATATGTCAGGATATGTGACGGGACAGTTCTAGGGGTAGGTTTTGACGCTCTTTCACGTGGTGTAATCAGATTCGGCGAGATTTCATTAGTTTTTCGAAGCGTAGCAAAAACGGGAATTTGACAATAGTAAAAATTTCACACATAAATGTACTTTTTGAAGCCACAAAAAACATCTGGTCGGGTGACTATAGCGGAGCATGTAGAACTCGTGCGTACTCAACTTTTAAAAAAAGAATTGGCTTAATCGGAGCAGTATTTTTGGAGATATGCCATTTCTCGTGCCTCAAAAACGGCAAAAAATCAGTTGAATTTTTGCAAATTTTCACCTTATTTTCCCTTGAAAATCCATGAAGCAGATCTTTTTGGATATCGGACGGGACCGTTCTAGGTGTACTTTTTGACGCTCTTTCACGTGGTGTAATCAGATTCGGCGAGATTTTATTAGTTTTTCGAAGCGGTTCAAAAATGTGCTGAAAAATCGACTAAAATGGGGTCAAATTGTCTCGAAATGATTGCCCGTCCAACTTTAACACGAATTTGCGGCGTCAATATTGCTCGGATTTCTGACGAGACGACGGATTTGGAATCCTCGTGAAACGGCACGTTTAAACGAGTACCATATTTGCTATGATCGGACGCGAATTGACGAAGTGGCTTGTTTTTATTTCTTGCTCCCAGAATCTCCGTTGAATTCACTAGGTACATCTAGTCGTCACCTTGGATTCAAAAAGTGCCCAGAAAAAAATCAAAATCAAAACGGAGCCGAATTACACGGAATCAACAGGTGCCCCCCCTAATTCGATCACGCTGATCTCGAATATAAAGTCAGATTCGGTGAGAGTATAAAATTGGAGGAGTTATTTAGTTTTAAAAATTATTTTTTCATAAATTATCAAAAAATACAAGTTTTTTTCAATTATTGTAGTCAAAAATAGTGATATCGACAGAAAAGCATATGTGTTTAGTAATCATTTTTGATGCCCCGTCTGACCTTCTATGCCCCGTCTGTTGAATATTGCAGTATTTTTTTTGGTTCGCATGTTTCCTCGTTTTAAATGAAAACGAGAGCCACAACGCCGAAAACGTCCTTGACAAGGTTTTATAGAGCTATTTCCGTACTACATAGTTGCTATATAATGTGGTATACGAAATATGCGTGTAGGCGGCGTTATCCGCCTTTTCAATTTTTTTCCTAGGTGATTTGCAGCAACATTTACATACTTTAAACGTTTTTCCTATGTGATTTGCAGTAACATTTACATACTTTACACGTATTTCAAATTTCGTACTTGACCGAAAAAATGGGGTATATTTCCACGGTACTACAAAACCTGTCAAAATTGCTGTCGTCGATTATGACAAGGGCCACCTGAAAACTTAAGGAGGTACATGAAAATATGTGACGTTACGTACCCGGTTAAATGAAAAATATGTGACGGTGCACATGGAAAATATGTACCCGGTATAAAAAAAGTATGTTTAAAGTTACGTATTAATACGCGGTTGAAAATTTTTTAAGTGCACATTCATATGCTG
Organism: Sclerospora graminicola; assembly: GCA_001887855.2. NCBI lineage: Eukaryota > Oomycota > Peronosporomycetes > Peronosporales > Peronosporaceae > Sclerospora > Sclerospora graminicola. The sequence continues at coordinate 9,434 of MIQA02001591.1, read as the reverse complement.
TAATCAAATACTAAAACAAACTCGTTCTACTATGCATCGGATGTTTTTTAGGCCTGCCAAGTGCCAAGTCTGGCTTTGATTTCCGCTTTCTCGTCCCCTTAGCCTCATCAACTCCTCTCCTCTCTCCTCTCTCCTCTCTCCTCTCTCTCTCTACAATCGTCGTGACCGTGTCTCGGCAAGCAAGTCTGCATCCGGGTACTGCTGTGATTGCAGGAACCACGAGGGTACGAGATTTGTCCTTGTCGTAAATCTTCCAAATGTTCGTCTTCAAATTCCGCTTCAAAGTCAAACGTCGATGACAAATGCGACGTCAAAAGTCCTTGACGAGCCGCAACACGCGGGACCTCGGTCGATAAAGCACTCTCTTGTCGACTCAAGCCCGTACTCAGTCCATACTGGAGCTCTCGTCTCGTTTCGGGCGTCGCTTGTTCCTCGGGACTTTCCAGTCGTCGAAAACTACACTCACTTCCAGTGGCCTTTCCACCTCCTCCCTTCAAGCCAAATTGCGCACCATTCGCTTGAGCTTGAGCCGCAGGGCCACTCGTATTCAATCCTCGCGTGCTTCCAACATCCACCGTCACTGCTGACGACGCCGGGTTATACGCCATGCCCCCTGATCGATTCATTGCTGCCGCAGTCGTTGCAATGCGTCGTTGCTGTTGCTGTCCTTCATCCACTGGGACTGTTTCCGTGGCCTCCAAAGGTTGAGCAAGCGTTTCTTGACGCATCAAACGCTGGAATTTCTTTTCGCTCTTGGTCTGGATCGCACCCAATTTCGTGCTCGCACAAAAGAGAAACAAGACCATTGTCAAGAGACCACATGACCCCGCTACGAGAAAACTCGAGAGCGCAAACGACGGCTTGAAGAGATAAATGACGACCTGGACACTGTAGAAAACACTAAGCGAGAGCGTCCAAAAGACGGGACGTCGCGAAGCAGGAAACATCTCGAGCGCTGCGAGCCACGTGACACTCATTAAACTCAACCCTGCGCCAATGTACAATAAACACAAAAGCGCTTGCAGAAAGCCGCCATCCGGTGGCGACACGGCCCCCACAATGCCAAACGTAAACGCAATCAAGGCAACAAAGGGTAAAAACTCTTTTAAGATCGTTTTCCGTCGCACATTGTCCACCAAGAAGCTCCCAAACGCAAACCCCGTGGCACAACACAAGGCAAAATACACTTGCCAATAATTATTGGCTGCACCATTATCTTGAGCACGAACTTGGAGCTTCCGTCGGACCAAGATCGATTGCGACATGACCAGCCCAAACGTCGCTTGCAACGCCACCACCAGCGACAAACGAAAGCCTACGTGCTGCTCCCGGGTGCGTTGGGTCAATTCCGCTTGAATGATGGTCAATTCGGGCGTTACATTCTGTCGTCGACGAAGACGCACAAGCACTTGCTGGGCTGCTTGGTCGTGGTGATGCGCCAATAGCCACACGGGACTTTCCGGGACAAACCACAAGATCCCAAAGAACGCCAAGACCAAAGCAGGCTGGAAGAAAAGCGGCTGCAATCGCCACGTTTGACTCGGCTCATTGCCAAAGTTCTGACTAATTGTCGTGGCATTTACATTCGCCATGAGTAACGAGAAAACAAGCCACCCGAGCATCGAACCAAGCCAAAAGATGGTCACGCTCTTGCCTCGCCACCCTTTTGTGCAAATCTCATAGCTATAAAGGAGATAATTCATGGCAATGATCGCAGCGCCCATGGCCGCGAGGCCAAACGAGACGAGCAAGACAATCGTATGAGGAATAAAGTTGAGCCCGAGGGAAACGAGCATGAGCGTGCCACCAAGCGCCATATTCCCTCGACGGCCGACCATTCGGCCCAATAAAAGCGACAACCCAATGCCCACAATGCTCATGCCGGCGCACGTAGCTTGAACGTAACCTTTGGCCATGAAATGGAGCATTTCCGACCCATTCGAAGGCAGCGTTGTCTTGACAAAGTAATAAAATGACCGATTGACAAACGCATCGCTTGAGTCGTTCACGTAGCCAAGCGTATAGACAAACGACGTGAGAAAGCCGTGGAGAAACCCGCCCAAAAGACCAAGTAAAAGACACAAAGACGCCGCAACTTCCGAGCCGGAACTTAAAGCCCGTGAAAAGCCACCATTATACATGGCTCGAGTCTGGAGAATCCGCATAAAGGGCAACAACGAGAGCAAAAAGAGCGGCACGACGAGAAACAAGCCCACCACCATGTCCATAAGAAACCCCAGCGTCACAATGGGACTCCACATGGCCACGTTGAATCCACAAAAGCCATTAAAAGCAAGTCCATATTGGACAATGGCATTAAACCCCAAGAGCATCGAGACACTAAACGTAAAACATTTGAGCACCGACCAGCCTCCAAGGAGACCGAAAACCAAGGGAATCAAAATGATGCCACCTAATACACTCACTTGATTAAGGTGGGGGTATCGTATTTATGGGGTTGTGCGTTTGACGCAGTTTCAATGGCTTTGGCGAGTTTTCCAGCGAGGAGAAAGATTGGTTCCTGAATACGGTCCCCTTTCTTTAAAATATGGTACTGTAAAATCACCGTTTCCCGATCATCTAATAAGTCGTTTAAGCGAAAATTATCCACCACCTGATTCCAAATGAGGGCAAATCGTAACCGCACGACATCGCGATGCCGTAATTCCTCCACTTCAGTTCCACCCGACACGGGCGTCTTACGGTCCGTTGGCGGTTTCCGCGTCGTTTGCGACACGACCTTTTCATCAAATAATTGCGGCGCATGATAAACCAAATCTGCGTATCGTACATGTAGACAACGAAAATCGGTGTCCATAAAACGAAGATAAAGAGAATATTGTGACCGGATTGGAAAACGCCATTGTCATCCACTGAGAGGCCGTAAATATCAATGGACGGTGCCATTAATGGACAGATCATGAGTTACAACTCGAAGAGAAAAAAATTGCATAAGAAGATAAAGTACCAGGATAGAGAATAGCACGAGTAATTTTTTCATGACTGGGCAGTATTGCGTCCGACATATTGACGACTCGTGCCATCCAGCGCATTCACGACACGGATTCCCCATATCGCGTTAGGGCAAAGCGCACGCATCAAAGCAGCGGCTAATACGGGAATAGAGTAAACGAAAAGAAAGATTAAATTAAACCCATCGATAAAAACGACCCGGCTTTACTACCACCTGGTAACATGATCCAAATAAGACAGACCCGTCAGGAGATATTTTCAATCGCGACAAAAGACGCCAACGGCCATCCAGATATCCTTATACAGTCTTAAGCCAAAGAGCCAGATCTGGAGCACCACCCTCATGGCTAACAGACCCGTAACGGTAATAAAGATGGAATAAAACCCATGGGCACGAATCTTATTCTGGTTTGTTGTAAAGATTCGAAAGAAAAAACTTAGTCCACCGTTATTATAGCCCTCTGCCATGTAGGCAACATACGTAATCACTACCATGACATGGAAAATAACGACTAAAACGTTCCAGAGACGGAAAAAGGCCAAGACGGGGTTAAACACACTTTAAACGTCTTACTTTCAATAGGTTCACAACATTCATTTCGTCACATTCGATGGTCCAGAAAATCTTGTTCACGTCATCAAGACGGGGTTAAACACACTGCGTTTTTCTTTAAACGTCTTGGGATCGTGCACTTCCATTTCGTCACATTCGAGACACGTTGTGGTCCAGAATAAGTTGTTCACGTCATCATAATTCTTGATGATCCAGAGGGGTGAGAAAGGATTGATTAACCGAGAGAATTTTTACCAGTTCGTACACTTGCGTATCGAGACACGCGGCGGTAATACAGTGCTTCTACGTTTGATACATAGTTATTGTTTTACACACACCTTTATGTATTTTACACAAAATTTTGACCGGGTACTAGCGTCACAAATTTTGCAAGTACCGGTAATTACAAGTTTTCAACCGGGTACATAACGTCACATATAAACACAGTTAGAGAACGAAAATCTATTGGTCAAATCATATTTTGCGACATGTCACTGGAAACCTTTCTAATTGGTGGATATTACTTCTTTTTCTAGTATATTTCTTTATGAGACACCCAGAGTATCTACACCTAACCCCGCCACTGTTATAGGGGTAGTTTTTAACGCTGAATCGATTTATGAAATCACATTCTGCGACACGGTACTGAAAACCTTTCAAAATTGATAAAACCTACTTTATCGATGAAAAACCTCAAAAACCGAGTTGTCTCGACTTTGTAACTAGTTGTCCTAGACGTAGTTTTTTTGTGCTCTTTCACGTGGTGAAGTCGTATTCTATGTACCATGTGTACCTTTTATGAAATTCGAGATTAGGGTACATTCTTTAACACGGAAGTACCCGGGTCATACCAGATGGGAAATTTTACGCTGATTCTGAATTTGCAACGCCAGAAAGCGTACGACGTCTAGTTTAAAAGTTATTAGCAAAAACGTTTTCTTTTAAAAAAGTGCATTTTTTAACACATAAATGTACTTTCTGAAGCCGAGAAAAACATCTGGCCGGATGACTATAGCTGAGCATCTAGAACTAGTGCGTACGCAACATTTTAAAAAAAAAGTGGATCAATCGGAGCAGTAGTTATGGAGATATGCCATTTTTCGTGCGTCAAAATTGGTAAGAAATCGCAACAATTTTCGTTAACATTTGGACAACTTTTCACCATATTTTCCCTTTTACATATATGAAGCAGATACGTCAGGATATGTGATGGGAAAGTTCTAGGGGTAGTTTTTGACGCTCTTTCACGTGGTGTAATCAGATTCGGCGAGATTTCATTAGTTTTTCGAAGCGGAGCAAAAACGTGAATTTGACAATAATAAAAATTTAACACATAAATGTACTTTTTGAAGCCGCAAAAAACATCTGGTCGGATGACTATAGCGGAGCATGTAGAACTCGTGCGTACTCAACTTTTAAAAAAAGAATTGGCTTAATCGGAGCAGTATTTTTGGAGATATGTCATTTCTCGTGCCTCAAAAACGGCAAAAAATAGTTGAATTTTTGCAAATTTTCACCTTATTTTCCCTTGCAAATCCATGAAGCAGATCTTTTTGGATATCGGACGGGACCGTTCTAGGTGTACTTTTTGACGCTCTTTCACGTGGTGTAATCAGATTCGGCGAGATTTTATTAGTTTTTCGAAGCGGTTCAAAAATGTGCTGAAAAATCGACTAAAATGGGGTCAATTTGTCTCGAAATGATTGCCCGTCCAACTTTAACACGAATTTGCGGCGTCAATATTGCTCCGATTTCTGACGAGACGACGGATTTGGAATCCTCGTGAAACGGCACGTTTAAACGAGTACCATATTTGCTATGATCGGACGCGAATTGACGAAGTGGCTTGTTTTTATTTCTTGCTCCCAGAATCTCCGTTGAATTCACTAGGTACATCTAGTCGTCACCTTGGATTCAAAAAGTGCCCAGAAAAAAATCAAAATCAAAACGGAGCCGAATTACACGGAATCAACAGGTGCCCCCCCTAATTCGATCACGCTGATCTCGAATATAAAGTCAGATTCGGTGAGAGTATAAAATTGGAGGAGTTATTTAGTTTTAAAAATTATTTTTTCATAAATTATCAAAAAATACAAGTTTTTTTCAATTATTGTAGTCAAAAATAGTGATATCGACAGAAAAGCATATGTGTTTAGTAATCATTTTTGATGCCCCGTCTGACCTTCTATGCCCCGTCTGTTGAATATTGCAGTATTTTTTTTGGTTCGCATGTTTCCTCGTTTTAAATGAAAACGAGAGCCACAACGCCGAAAACGTCCTTGACAAGGTTTTATAGAGCTATTTCCGTACTACATAGTTGCTATATAATGTGGTATACGAAATATGCGTGTAGGCGGCGTTATCCGCCTTTTCAATTTTTTTCCTAGGTGATTTGCAGCAACATTTACATACTTTAAACGTTTTTCCTATGTGATTTGCAGTAACATTTACATACTTTACACGTATTTCAAATTTCGTACTTGACCGAAAAAATGGGGTATATTTCCACGGTACTACAAAACCTGTCAAAATTGCTGTCGTCGATTATGACAAGGGCCACCTGAAAACTTAAGGAGGTACATGAAAATATGTGACGTTACGTACCCGGTTAAATGAAAAATATGTGACGGTGCACATGGAAAATATGTACCCGGTATAAAAAAAGTATGTTTAAAGTTACGTATTAATACGCGGTTGAAAATTTTTTAAGTGCACATTCATATGCTGTAATCAAATACTAAAACAAACTCGTTCTACTATGCATCGGATGTTTTTTAGGCCTGCCAAGTGCCAAGTCTGGCTTTGATTTCCGCTTTCTCGTCCCCTTAGCCTCATCAACTCCTCTCCTCTCTCCTCTCTCCTCTCTCCTCTCTCTCTCTACAATCGTCGTGACCGTGTCTCGGCAAGCAAGTCTGCATCCGGGTACTGCTGTGATTGCAGGAACCACGAGGGTACGAGATTTGTCCTTGTCGTAAATCTTCCAAATGTTCGTCTTCAAATTCCGCTTCAAAGTCAAACGTCGATGACAAATGCGACGTCAAAAGTCCTTGACGAGCCGCAACACGTGGGACCTCGGTCGATAAAGCACTCTCTTGTCGACTCAAGCCCGTACTCAGTCCATACTGGAGCTCTCGTCTTGTTTCGGGCGTCGCTTGTTCCACGGGACTTTCCAGTCGTCGAAAACTACACTCGCTTCCAGTGGCCTTTCCACCTCCTCCCTTCAAGCCAAATTGCGCAGCATTCGCTTGAGCTTGAGCCGCAGGGCCACTCGTATTCAATCCTCGCGTGCTTCCAACATCCACCGTCACTGCTGACGACGCCGGGTTATACGCCATGCCCCCCGATCGATTCATTGCTGCCGCAGTCGTTGCAATGCGTCGTTGTTGTTGCTGTCCTTCATCCACTGGGACTGTTTCCGTGGCCTCCAAAGGTTGAGCAAGCGTTTTTTGACGCATCGAACGCTGGAATTTCTTTTCGCTCTTGGTCTGGATCGCACCCAATTTCGTGCTCGCACAAAAGAGAAACAAGACCATTGTCAAGAGACCACATGACCCCGCTACGAGAAAACTCGAGAGCGCAAACGACGGCTTGAAGAGATAAATGACGACCTGGACACTGTAGAAAACACTAAGCGAGAGCGTCCAAAAGACGGGACGTCGCGAAGCAGGAAACATCTCGAGCGCTGCGAGCCACGTGACACTCATTAAACTCAACCCTGCGCCAATGTACAATAAACACAAAAGCGCTTGCAGAAAGCCGCCATCCGGTGGCGACACGGCCCCCACAATGCCAAACGTAAACGCAATCAAGGCAACAAAGGGTAAAAACTCTTTTAAGATCGTTTTCCGTCGCACATTGTCCACCAAGAAGCTCCCAAACGCAAACCCCGTGGCACAACACAAGGCAAAATACACTTGCCAATAATTATTGGCTGCACCATTATCTTGAGCACGAACTTGGAGCTTCCGTCGGACCAAGATCGATTGCGACATGACCAGCCCAAACGTCGCTTGCAACGCCACCACCAGCGACAAACGAAAGCCTACGTGCTGCTCCCGGGTGCGTTGGGTCAATTCCGCTTGAATGATGGTCAATTCGGGCGTTACATTCTGTCGTCGACGAAGACGCACAAGCACTTGCTGGGCTGCTTGGTCGTGGTGATGCGCCAATAGCCACACGGGACTTTCCGGGACAAACCACAAGATCCCAAAGAACGCCAAGACCAAAGCAGGCTGGAAGAAAAGCGGCTGCAATCGCCACGTTTGACTCGGCTCATTGCCAAAGTTCTGACTAATTGTCGTGGCATTTACATTCGCCATGAGTAACGAGAAAACAAGCCACCCGAGCATCGAACCAAGCCAAAAGATGGTCACGCTCTTGCCTCGCCACCCTTTTGTGCAAATCTCATAGCTATAAAGGAGATAATTCATGGCAATGATCGCAGCGCCCATGGCCGCGAGGCCAAACGAGACGAGCAAGACAATCGTATGAGGAATAAAGTTGAGCCCGAGGGAAACGAGCATGAGCGTGCCACCAAGCGCCATATTCCCTCGACGGCCGACCATTCGGCCCAATAAAAGCGACAACCCAATGCCCACAATGCTCATGCCGGCGCACGTAGCTTGAACGTAACCTTTGGCCATGAAATGGAGCATTTCCGACCCATTCGAAGGCAGCGTCGCCTTGACAAAGTAATAAAATGAACGATTGACAAACGCATCGCTTGAGTCGTTCACGTAGCCAAGCGTATAGACAAACGACGTGAGAAAGCCATGGAGAAACCCGCCCAAAAGACCAAGTAAAAGACACAAAGACGCCGCAACTTCTGAGCCGGAACTTAAAGCCCGTGAAAAGCCACCATTATACATGGCTCGAGTCTGGAGAATCCGCATAAAGGGCAACAACGAGAGCAAAAAGAGCGGCACGACGAGAAACAAGCCCACCACCATGTCCATAAGAAACCCCAGCGTCACAATGGGACTCCACATGGCCACGTTGAATCCACAAAAGCCATTAAAAGCAAGTCCATATTGGACAATGGCATTAAACCCCAAGAGCATCGAGACACTAAACGTAAAACATTTGAGCACCGACCAGCCTCCAAGGAGACCGAAAACCAAGGGAATCAAAATGATGCCACCTAATACACTCACTTGATTAAGGTGGGGGTATCGTATTTATGGGGTTGTGCGTTTGACGCAGTTTCAATGGCTTTGGCGAGTTTTCCAGCGAGGAGAAAGATTGGTTCCTGAATACGGTCCCCTTTCTTTAAAATATGGTACTGTAAAATCACCGTTTCCCGATCATCTAATAAGTCGTTTAAGCGAAAATTATCCACCACCTGATTCCAAATGAGGGCAAATCGTAACCGCACGACATCGCGATGCCGTAATTCCTCCACTTCAGTTCCACCCGACACGGGCGTCTTACGGTCCGTTGGCGGTTTCCGCGTCGTTTGCGACACGACCTTTTCATCAAATAATTGCGGCGCATGATAAACCAAATCTGCGTATCGTACATGTAGACAACGAAAATCGGTGTCCATAAAACGAAGATAAAGAGAATATTGTGACCGGATTGGAAAACGCCATTGTCATCCACTGAGAGGCCGTAAATATCAATGGACGGTGCCATTAATGGACAGATCATGAGTTACAACTCGAAGAGAAAAAAATTGCATAAGAAGATAAAGTACCAGGATAGAGAATAGCACGAGTAATTTTTTCATGACTGGGCAGTATTGCGTCCGACATATTGACGACTCGTGCCATCCAGCGCATTCACGACACGGATTCCCCATATCGCGTTAGGGCAAAGCGCACGCATCAAAGCAGCGGCTAATACGGGAATAGAGTAAACGAAAAGAAAGATTAAATTAAACCCATCGATAAAAACGACCCGGCTTTAC
>MIQA02001588.1:38095-74559 GCA_001887855.2 Sclerospora graminicola | reverse complement strand
TATGGATAAATATGATCATTTATCCGACAAGTTCCGACACTTTTTCAAGTCTAAGTTTCCCGTTTCGGATAATGTCGGAGCCAAATGCTTCCGACATTATCCTCCGACACATATAAGAATTTGTATACAAGAACCATATGGTAGGAACATAAAAAAGAGCGCTTAGAGAGCGGAGCCCCACCGGAGCGAAGCGAAGGTCGGGGGCGCGGCGCGTAGCGCGGAGTACAAGCACCTACGGGGAGGGACAATCTATTGCAGAGCCACCGCAGCGCAGCGGAGGTCGGCGATAGGGAGCGCTCTAGCGGAGCGGGCGCGACTTAGCACCCCGCCGCAATAAGCGGTGTTTATTGGATTATAATTGTTTTCCTAACCCTATCTAATTTGAATCCAATCAATGGTGTCGGATCTTTTGTAGCCATGTCGGAACCGTGATGAAGTGGACAAAAGGATTCTTGACACAATTTTGGTGAACTCGATCTTCCAACTCAGAGGATACATAAGGTTATGACAATCTTTGAAGAACAGAGGGTAAACAAAAAAGTTGGATTCTTATCACGCAGCCGCTACACATGTCTAGAAAGCGTTCTTAGCACCCTCCCTGACTGGCCGGCGTGATACTCGTAATCTTGCGTACATTTCCATACCACAGCTCCTCGAAATATCTCACCACAAGAGGCCTGGGTTGACAGCTTCCGAAGCACTCGCCTCCCTCAGAGTTCTTGATGCAGCCATTCATTTGAACACAGTATCTGCTGCCCCTTTCATAAACTTGTTCCTTCGCCGTAATCACATTCGACCAGCATGCGCGCTCGGTCCCATTATAGGCTTTGTTGTCTTTCAATACCTCGGTAAAGACCGGCGTGAAAGTTTCCATCGATCGTACACTTCCCCATTCTTGCGCTGAAGCCAATGCGACGAAGGATGCGAGGAGGGAGAGAGCAAGGCGCATGGGCGTTGTTGGTCAAGACGGCTATTTGGTAAATGGCTGAGTTTCAGGAAGCAAGAAAAGAGATTAAAAAGCGAGGCTAACCTGTATAGTCGACAACGAGATGAAGATGTAAAAACCGAAGGGATTGCGAAGAACAAGCATCTTCTTTGCTTACGATAGCTGTGGATTTTTAAATGTGGGTTATGTTAAAGAGTGGTTTTTCTGAGAGTAGAAACGACGGAAGTACTGGGTGCAGAAAAGACAAATTTTGATCGTAGAAAACTCATAAAGCGACAGGAAGAAATCGTTCTTCCGCCGAAGGAAGTTCTTTGGTCATATGTTTATTGTACGCAATATAGTACCCGTAAAGACGCATCCCTTAATCGAGCAATATCATTTCACGAACGATGGACCTGTCAATAGTTTATCGGAGAGGCTATGAAAAACACACAAAAATCTGTGAAAAATACAACCCTTACTTTCGCCGGTAAGACCTTAAGCCCGCTATGCTTGCAAGCAAAACCTCTGCTGTGCATTATGGGCAATGATAGATCCTGGGTTTACGTCCGCGTGCTTCGCACGTGGCATGTAAACCTCAGGCAAAAGTTTAGGTTGTGCTCTCTCCTGTGTGGTTGTCTTGTCTCCATGTGTTTCACTGTTTATGTGGGTTTGTCATGTTTTTTGTGTGTTTGTCACACGGTTGTGTGTTTTTCATGTTCCCTCTAAAAGAAATCTGAATACTATACTACAGTATCCTCCGCAAAAAAACATGAAATCAATATTCAAATCATCACTTTTGTTTACGATCCCGACTTTTACAGTATCAGCACCGAACAGGTAATTTTTTTGTAACGTCGAGTCGACCGAATAAGAAAAAGACATTGCAGCAGGTAGTATAGCCTACGAGTAGTTTGCTTGCTGGCTGTCGATAACATCTAATTGTGGAAGAGCACGTAACATTGAAATGCCGTAGATATCTGGGAAAATGCAACTGCTCTTCTAGATTGAGACAAATCGAGGTACCAACAACAGGATAGTACTGTTCAGGCTTTTCTGGTGTAAAGGAACTGGTTTTGACATTACCTTAGGTCGACCACGACGCGGCAGATCGTTTTAGGTGAAGACTTTTATGCAACGAAGATTTTTTTCCACGTATTAATAACAGCACATATATTGTCATACTTCTCTATTGAAGGTTAAATATTCCAAAAAGTGACTCAAATCCAAAATCTTCGTCAAAAGGGGACTCAAATGGTTTTAAAGGGTTTTAAATATTTTAATTGCTGTTTAAGCATTTTTACACTGGAGATTTATACTTGTAGTGAAATAAGTTACGGTTACTGCGCTTTCATGACTATCAACGGGGCGTGGTGTGTATATCCCAGGAGCGATCTAAAATTGGCAAGCACATTTTCCCCAGTATTTGGGAACAGTTGATCAAACGGGAAATTTTTAAGTTATTTTTTCAATGGCGATAATGCTGGTGTCTTGGGCTTCATTAACTAATTAGATGATCAGTTCTTACATCCTATTTATATATCACCCATTCTTTTGCATCGCTTGCTTTTAGATAAACTTGAAAGGTATGCAGCTCACTACGCTTTATATTACATCCCGAAATTTCGGACAATGGATAAAATGAATTACAAGTATCCAAGAGTAAACTTAATGAAGACGTCCCAGACATCACACAAAATGTGATGGCCATTATACGGCTTTCCTAGATCGCGGTGCGGTGCACCTTTTATCATTCAGTAGTAAGTCTCTACCCATAGTTGCGGTACGTGAGAGATACTTGATCAATTCACAATGTAACCCATTTAAGGGAAAAAGGTTTTTTTCTTAAACACTCCTTGAATTGATACGTTGACCCCATTTTACAAAAAAGGACGCATCATTTCTAAGATTTCTAAAATAATGCTACAGTACCGGTACTAGGTCAGTTGCATACCGGTATTATTTCTCCTTTGGCTATTTAATGTGATGTAAAGCACATCGCACTTTACAAAATTCTAATGATGCGCAGAGTTGCGGTCGCAGCATTGGCTGCCAGGGGCCGCGGGCATGTAACTCTTTGTAATCGAGCAATAATAACAGCGCATAGCTTCAAGGCGCATGGTAGAAATTCATTCAGCTCTGCAGTTTGCGAGAAAGAGGTGCGTCACGTGCTTAAGCTGGATGAAATTGCTGTTTTCTAATCTCATACCGCCAGGCTTATGAAGCATTTGAAAAGGCAAAACAATTGCTTGATAGGGACAACGACATGACACAAGCCATGAAGTTCTTGGGCGTGGCAGCACATGCCAACATTGCAGATGCCCAGTATCTGCTGGGCTCGTTGCTGCTGAATGATGAGGAGGTCGACGAGGAAGATGAGCTTCAGCGCAAAAACAAGGAGCTCATTCGTGACGCTGAAATCAATCGACAGTGCTCTGGACATCCTGCCGATCCAAGAAACATCAGAGAGATTCGGAAAGCTGCGCGTGCTGCTTACAAGCAATACCTGCTGGAACAAAAACGCAAGAAACAGGTGAAAGACATGCGCGCGGGTGCTACAGCCTCAATGGTAGATCACGCAACGACTGGTGAGCTCGACCGTGCGTTTGGTAAAACTGTGGAGTTTTTGTTACATCCCAAGTCAAAGTTAGAGCCGCTTCCGGAAGATGGCAACGAGAAGTACGGAGATGCTACAATGAAGCAGTTGGACACGACGAAAGCGGTGGAGTGGATACGTCGCGCGGCTGACAATAACCATCGGGATGCCCACGTTCAGCTCGGAAATCTCTGTCTTAGTCACGACCCACCCATGGCACTGGAGGCTAGCGCCTGGTACACGAAGGTAACAGAGGATGAAAACCCACACCCAGATGCGCTATATAACCTTGGTGTCATGTTGTTCGATGGCGTGCCTCATGCTGAACCAGCTTTTTTCGGAAACAAGAGTGCGTCAATTCCATTTTTTACCCGTGCAGCAGAAATGGGCGATATCTCTGCGCAATTTTTCATGGGGACGCTGCTGCATCAAGGCGATGAAGAAATGGGAATCGAACCAAACTTTAAGATTGGATTTAATCTCATTGAGAAGGCAGCAAACAAAGGTCACTCAGGTGCTCTGTACTACTTGGCGCAGCTATATCGCTCCGGTGATGACGACAACAACATCGATGCAGATCGTGCCAAATTTCTAGAAAATCTCGACAAAGCTATGGAAGCAGGAGAAGCCGATGCGTACTTCTGTATGGCAGATATCTACTTCCACGGCAGTGACGGATTCGAGCAGGATTACGAGCAAGCGCGCTTGTTTTACATGGCGGCAGCGGAGCAGGAACATGCCGACGCGTACTGCTGTCTGGGTACCTTGTACTACAATGGCATTGGTGTGGAGAAAGACTATGAGAAGGCTTTCTTGTACTACCAGGAAGCGGCAGATCGAGATTCAATGGAGGCCTGGAAGAATCTTGCGGAAATGTATACTGTCGGACGTGGTGTACCTCGCAACGAGGCTACTGCCAATGCTATTATCAAGATGTTGAGAAAAGTTGAGGCTGAAGAGACACGAACTATGGACAAAGTAGTAGATCAGCTCTAATACATACGTTTGCCAATAAATAAAAAAGTGAGCGTCTCAATCACTATAACTGCCAGCATATGGGAAAGCCTTTTCAAACAATTCCTGCTTTCCTCAGTGTTGGGACTACTCTACGTACTACGGGAAGGTATCTCACATCGATACAGACAACGATATTGTAAATTATTTGTGAATTGAATGAATCATGTTTTCCTTAACCATTTGTCATTAGTTGTGATGCTGCCGAGCACATAATCAGCTTATTTTTCAATTGACAAAAATAAGCTGATCTAAATTTTTGCTACGCATATTGGCGTTTCAGTGCTTTCAGGATCAGATTTTAGAGCTACTGCATAATGTTCTGGGTTTAAGTTTCAAGAACCAAGGCTCCAACCATTTTTCATAGCTTGTATTAACGATTATACTTCGCTTTTGCTGTTTTCATTTGCATAGTCTGGGAATTTCAACGAAGTCAAATATGGCTGGTTGCAAATTATGTATTTCGTATAAGCTTCTGCGCCAAAATTTGTTTAGAGCTTCTGCTTCCTGGATCACTTGTACTATGGCGAAGAAGACAACGCAGCGATGATGCCAGTGATATATTCGAGAAAGCTGGGAACCAGTGTAAGATTGCGAGAGCTCTTTGACTCTAAACCTATACTATAGAACAATGTCTGTTAAATCATAATAATGTTTGTCTTGTTAAGTGTTGCAATACAGGGCAAAAGGTGGCTGAAGTTTAAATGAAATTGGTGCATCCTGGCAAGTGAGTTTTGTACATTATATTGTTAAAAAGATCGTTAAGCTGTACTTTTCTTTTTTTGGTGCTGCACATACGTTTGATTGTTTCATCTGTATTCTTGATACCGGCCGTGGTACTTAAAGAAGGTACATACGGGGAACGACAATCTTTGAAGGACGGAGGGGAGTAAGTGAGACTTTAACAAAAAAAAAGTTGGTTTTTTTCTTATCACGCAACCACTGCACATGTCTTCTAAACGTTCTTAGCACCGATCCTGACTGGCCGGCTTGATACTCGAGATCTTGCGTACTTTAAGCCACGGCTCGTGACGATATTTCACCACAAGCTGCTGTTGTTGACAGCTTCCGGAGCACTTGCCTCCTTTAGAGTTCGTTATGCAGCCCATCATTTCGGCGCAGTAATTCCTGCCCGTCTCAAACAATTGGCTCTTCGCCGAAATCACATTCACCAAGCATACGCGCTCGGTCCCAGGATAGGCGTTGTCGTCTTCTAATGCTGTGGTTAATTTCACCGTGAAAGCATCCATCATTTTTTCATTTTCCCAGTGCTGTGCTGAAGCCAATGCGACGGAGGATGCGAGGAGGGAGAGAGAAATGCGCATGGTCGTGGTTGTTCAAGACTGCAAATTGATCAATGACAATGTTTCGGGAGGCGACAAAGGACTGTAAAAGCTAGGATAGCCATGTGAAATGCCCAAAGGATGGAACGAGATGAAGATGTATAAACCGAACGGATTACTAGTTTGGATACAAGAGCAGTAAATTCGTAAATGTGGCTTACCGGTATGTTAAAGATGAACAAAGGTTGGCGCACATCCTTTTCGCTGATGCGTAACGGTGCATAGACTAAGCGGTCGGTACAATATTTTTACAGAGAATGGTCTTGGGAGAGAAACGACTGCTGGATGTTGCAGCTGCTGCCAGTTCAACAGAGTACGAAGTACTAACTCACAGTGTTTTTTATTAATATTTACCACTGTAATTCACGTAAAAACTCTTCTCCTATTCTATTCAATAGGAGACCGATCACCACTGTAAATACTAGGTCAGCGAATCGATTTTCACTGTTCACGGAAAAGCTAATATCGCTCCACAACCATTCGACGAAGAGGCAATCTTAGTGAGTGTTATGTGCGCAAGTTTGTAATTAATGTATTCACGGAGTCGTTCCAATTCCTCTTGCAGGTCACGCATGTTCGACTCCATCACATCCCATTATGTCGATTCGCTCCATCGAGAACAAATGCATATTTTGCAACTCTCGCCGATCGAATAACACGGACTTTCGACATCAAGTATTAGTCGAAGAGCTCCTCCCCTTAACATTTCCAACTTACACTGGACATCACTCGACTCGTCCAGTTCACCATTTTCAGTTAGAGACTGTTGGAGTAAACGGCTTGTCTTGAGGGGCGACTTTCGGACGACTTGGGGGGCGATTTGAGGGCGGCCGGGCTGCCAGAATGACATTCCTTCTTGATCTGCCCATCCGCGTCTTCGTCTTCCTCCTTCGGTTCTGAATCCGCCGTCACCGTCTGCCAGGCCTGTACGCTGTACTGGCCGGCGTTCTTCCGCTCGGGCGTACCCGGATCCTCACGTCCTCCAAGCCTCATGGCCGTCGCCACACGCGCTGCTCCTCTTGGGCCAAGCGTCATGCGGGTGATACCCACCGATGAATCAGACGAGTCCGCTTCCGAAGGGGCAGACTCGTACTGCGAAGAGCCTGAGTGTATCCCGGCCGGTTTGCTTGTTGCCGGCGGCGTGGACGGCGCCACTCCAGTCGTAGCTGTCATCTTTTTCGACGGCGGCGAGCAACCCACTAGCGGTACCAAGTGGTCGTGCAGGGCGCTGGACGCCTCCTTCAACTTGTCCATCTTCAGATCAAACAACTCGTTCGGATCAAACACGCCGGTGTTAATGCCGGCTTGTTTGAGTTGATCGAATAGTCCTCTAATAAGGGGCACGTGGCCGTCTGAGAGAGTTGGGGGAGAGACGGGACCTTTCAATCCGCCTATGATCTTCGGCCGTGTTATTTTCAGCACCTTATCCGTCCGCAAGAATTGCCCCAACTCGTGAAGATGGAAAGCACGCTCCAAGTCTATATCCGTCGATAGGCCGTCCTGCTTCTCTTCTTCCTCTTCGAAACGCGGTTTATCTTTGTGGGTCGGATAATCCAATTCCTGCCAATCCGGTCTCTTTAGGGGTAGGGGGGCCAGATCGCGACTTGGTCCCGATCCGGCCGGCTTCCCACTCCGGTCGTATCCGACTTCCGCTTTTTCTTCCTTTATTTTTTCTTTTATATCCATAATATGCATTTGTTCGTTAGGATCATGGTCGGAACCATGATCCTTCCTCGGACTATGGCGACTTGCACCATAGTCCGATCCGGCTCCATCCGTGTAGCGGCCGGCACTGCAGTAAGTAGTACCGTAATCCGCCCCCGGCGGAGCCTCTAGGGGAGTAACTTCTTCTTTAATGTCAACCTCGAACTCCCCCAATCCGAGGCGACCATCGCATCCTTCCATCTTCAGCAGCATTGGGGGCGATATGCCTTCCCCCAATGCACCCGACACAACATCGTCAACAAATTTGACAGGTTTAGGTCTTTCGCCCGCTAGGGACTCGCGGTGATATCCAGGGTCACCAAGAGATCCGGGCACGCGCACCATTGTGGTGTAGTCGCTCTCAGAAAATCTTCCTGAGACGCGAACACCCACGGGGGTCCCAGACGACTGACTATCGGAGGGGGTACTCCGTCCATCCGAGTCATGATCCGATCCGGCTTCCGGCCGGCTGGATCGGTCGCTTCCATCCGCTTGATCGCGACTGCTCGAATGTTGCATGTTGAAAGCTCACCTTGTGTACCCGTCAGTACTGGGTGGTTAGCTCTCCTGGTGGACCCTAGGGCGAAAAGTGTAAATCCGTCCAATAGGGAGATGAGGGTTAGGAGTAGGGGTAGCTCCTGGGCGGAAATCGTCACCGGGGAGCTCGTCTGGCAATACACTTGAACTTTGTATAGTGCCGGCTGGGCCGAGAATAGTCGATCGGCCAGCTAAACCAATAAGACACTTGAAGTTTGTATAGTGCCGGCTGGACCGAGGATAATCAATCGGCCAGCTAAACCAATAACAATGAAGGGCGAATCCAAATGTGTATGTAAGGTCAGATATAACTCCACACTCTTCCACAGAAGGCCAAAATGTCACCACTTCCCAATACTTAATACCGTGTTCAAAACACGGGCGACTTGAGGTGAGTATACGAAGACGCCGCGACTCCCGGTCAGGGGACTTCCGGTGGGTTAACTTAACCTTCCCCGGGCAAACCAATAACAGCAAGAGGGGACCTTGTTAGCCCTCTGCTGTGAACCAATGAAAGCGACTTGTGTCTAAGAAAGCGAAACGTATACTGATTTATCCTATATCCAATACTCCCTTTTGTGTAACCTACCCCAAATAACACGGCTGACCAGTCATGTACCTTACCCAACGTAACCCGGCTAACTCCGACTTTGTGTACCCGCCTGGCCGGTACAGCAACCCCAGATGGTACCAACCCGGAAAGTACACCGAACCCATCTGGTACCAGTCCGAATGGTACATTGTACCTGGCCGGCTCGGCCGGATGGCCATTCATCCGAGCCCCTTGGCCGCTGGCGCTAGCAATTCCTTGGCGGCTTCTCATCCGATCCGGGTGCCTCCTTCATCCACTAGAACAATCATCTTCCTTCAGGCTCCCTTCACTCAATCCTTACAAACAATCCGCCGCCTCGGCCGTCCGCCATCCGCGCCTCGGCCGTCAAACATCCGTGGTCCTCCCGTCTGCTCAGCCCGCCTGTTCGACTATCCACGCCCCTTGTCATGTCCGCCGGCCTGATTTCCAGCCGGGCGCCGCCCGGCCGCTTGCAGGTGCGCCTGGCAGCTCCCAGATTGCGTCTTCTTATTGACCGGTCTGGGCATCCGGCTAAGGGTGACATTTCAGCCAATCCGGTGCGGGCATCCATCATCATTAGTCCGTTAACTTCTGGAGCACTTCACCACAGCCGCCCCTGAGCCTTGTCGCAGCCGCACAACGGTTGAGGCACGCGCTCATCACATTTCCCACACTTTGACTTACACCGCCCCCATGTCTGAACGTGACAACGCCCCCATTGATTCCATGCCAGGCCCCTCCCCGACCAATACCCAGTCATCGGCCGTAGGCCCGGATGCCCATCCGGCCGGTGTAGAGCATCACCCAGGGCAGCCCGACGTGGCTGCTCTGCAAGCTCAAGTCGCAGCGCTAACCACTCGCGTAGCCAGCCTAGAGCAAGCTAACACCGAGTTGGCTGCAACCGCCCGGCTGGCCAGTCAGCAAGCGGATGAATCCCAGGTCCGGGAGGTTCTGGCCACCTTTCAATCCCGCGACCGCATTAGCCGCCTGGAAAGTGAGAACGCCGACCTTCTCCAAGCGAGAGATCAAGTTTGATCACCGCGAATGATATACAGATTCTACTTGATTCGAAACCTTGGGAGGTCCATTGACTCGCATGCTTGGGTTGCTTTTTCCCGATCGACCATGGTTTCATGAACTCTAGTCACGCCTGGATCGGTTTTGCACAAAACATGGAGTGGCGATATGGGAATTCAACCATCAGCTACCCATCTCTTAAGATATGCACAAGGACGATTGGATGACGCAATATTACCATGGCCGCAAACGCCGTCGTAGCAAAGCTGGAGTCGCTGGGGCTTCGATTTGCTATTTCGTAGTAGATGGTATACAGATCCATGAATGTGACATGGATGTTTTCCGTCTTCCTCCAGTGTTGCAGCTGCTTGTTCCCCGGCTGAGGCGAAAGGAGCATTTCCGGATGCGATCCAGGGTATGAATGCACGTCTCCGATCGGCGCACGGCAGGACGCCCTGACCTCAGTTGACCACCAGAATCATTGGCGAAACCAGTATCGCCAGGATCCTTTGAATCATTCGGGAAGTTGGTTTGTTGGGGAGATTAATACTCCGTTTCTTGCTTGCCGAACCAAGCAGCACAAGGCCTTGTCTCGAATTGACAGAGCGATCGCTGGAGGACCGGAGGCTGCAGGACCTGATTTCGAAATCGGGGAAGAATCAGGCAACGCAGGGGTTGATTGACCGGAGGTTGGCTTGGTTCCATATCAGCTGGTGAAAGTAAAGTAGAAAAAAGCCTTGGTAAAGACTGACCTGATTCAGGAGACTGATTTGATGGTTTATTGGCCTTAGCATCAAGAGCACCAACCAACCGTGGAAATTCATGCAGGACACGCCGGACTGATCCCGAGTCAGCATTCAGGTTTGCCCACTGGATGATCGCCTGGTGAGCCACCTTCTTTAACGTCGCGAGACGACGGGCCCAAGTATGTTCATACAGCCCTAAAGTTTCCAACTTGTCCCGAGCAAGAGCTAGTTCCTGTCGACAATCGGCAGCTTCTTTCCGGACCTCACACAAGCGTTTCTGAATGCCGGACCGATTAGCCCGCGAATTGGAAAGCTGGTTCATAAGTAAGTCGACCTGCTCGTTAATGTGACGAGCTTGCTCTGCCAGCCAATCCACCTCCTAGACCGCAAGAACTATCTCCTGAATTAGTTGATCATGGTCGTGATTGTGGCTTTCAGCTGCTGTAGACGGTCCGCCACCACAACCATCGATTTCATTACGTTCTCGATTTGTTCATCTGGAGGAAATGAAGAGAGTCAGTCACGTATATTAAATGAGTTAAAACAAACAGGGACATACCTTGATCATGGACGCTAACGAATAAAGCACGGGTCATGGACTGTATCGAAGTATCACGACCAGACAAGAGTGCGTAGATGCAGGACCGGGTTGATTTTAAAGTTGGACCGGTCAAGCCATACGTAACGAAGCAGGTTTATGGATGATTTGGTACATTGGTTACGACGGAGCATGATTATTGGATTATCGGTGATCTAAGTGGTTCAATTGACGCGAGAGTAGAACTCCGGTTAGCTGTCTTAATAAGCCGAATCACCTAAGACATGAAGATCAAGTGTATAAAGAAGGTTCTATGTATAAGATGGTGGGCTCATGGGATATATCGGCCGAAGCAAGTTGCCAAGATCAGCAAACCGGTCCTGATCGACATTAAGGATCGGGGCGAGTCCGACCTCAAGAGAAAGTCCGATCTCGAGCGTATCTCTCCAGTTTGATGTATGTTGAGGGTGGAAGATAGGTTTGGACCAGTAAAGAAAGCTGATCCTTAGCTAGTTCCGAGCTGGTTCGAAGTGATCTCGAGTAAACTCGGAGCTGGTACCGACCTGATCCCGTACCGATCCTGACTGGCCCGGTCGGCCCCGATCATTTTTCGGGTGCTGCAATATCAGACATCTAGTCAAGGTCAGTACTGGAACATGTTGCAGAACATCCCGAAAGGCAGATTCTATGAGCTGATACCTGAAGATCGGGTTGGTTGAAGATTAGTCAAGGTTCGGATCGAAAATCAGTTGAAGATCGGTCAAAAGTGGTACGAATCAGGCTGAAGATCAACGAAAAACGTTTTACGGTGGTTATGGCTAAACAATGTGACATGATAGTCAAAATCGAAGTGTTAGGTAAGTCACATAGGTTGGTGTACGGTACATAAGGTATTATATATTGCACATTGAATAACAGGATTGAATTTTACCCCCTAAGTAAAGAGTCGCTCCGCCACGTGTCGTGGTCATTGGGAGCCCAGGGTTTACTAGGCCTCTACTGCTCAACTAATTCCCGGTTGAGACGCGCATAGACACATTTCGGCTTGCCGGAAGTCCCCCGTGGGGATTGTTTAAGGTTTCATCCCCACCCCTCACGCCCGCGTGTTTGGAACACGTTTAATATTTGGAAATGGTTTTTGTGAAGATAACGTAGTAGTTTACTGTGGAAGCTCGTGGTTTTATCGTGGGTTTTCGTGGTTTCTGGTTATCTCTCGTTTTATTGGCTGGTTCAGTCATTTGAACTATCCCAACCCGGCTTTACGATAAGTATTCATAGATAGTATCAGCCCTGATTTGTCCTCCGGTGACGGTTTCCACCCGAGAACCACCCCCCCCCTCCTTCCCTATCTAGAGAAGGTCACGTCCTCCGACCTGATTTGGAACCTTTTTCTCATCTAGGGTCCACCTGAGTGAGTGTAACCACCGAAAACCAATAGAAACACAAGGTGAGATGAAGCATAATATGGATTTTATCGTGCTAAACGACCGGTCAGAAGAACCGGGAGGATCGGATCAGCCATCATAGTGATGATTCATCCGATCTTAACGCTGATTAGGATCAACGGAGTACCACCTGCGATAAT
This sequence comes from Sclerospora graminicola, assembly GCA_001887855.2. Taxonomy (NCBI): domain Eukaryota; phylum Oomycota; class Peronosporomycetes; order Peronosporales; family Peronosporaceae; genus Sclerospora; species Sclerospora graminicola. The sequence goes on along the minus strand of MIQA02001588.1, from coordinate 61,983 downwards.
TAGTCGTCCAGGCCAGTGGGAATCCGACTTTCCCCCACAACGCCGGTTATGGATTTGAAAATCGACTCCACCACCCTTGGACCAGTCAAGTATCTATTGGGTGTCGAGGTGACAATAGACCGATATGCCAATACTATATTCCTTAGTCAAGAAGCTAACGTCTGGGAAATTCTCAAGCATTTTCATCTGGCGGTGTCTAACCCAGCGCAAACACCAGAAGCGACGACGTACACAGGCAGTAATAAAAAAAGATACTATTTACCAGCCATATACCGAGAGGAAGTTAGCGCACTGCAGTACTTAGTATCGGGTTCACGGCCGGACATTGCACATGCTGTGAGAAGGTTGGGGCTATATTCAAGCGACAATATGGCAGAGCACTATGCACAAGCAAAACGAGTTTTCAGATATCTACAAGGAACCAAGGACTTTGGTTTGCTGATGGTGATACACCAAGGACCTAAAGAAGCAGTTGTGGTGTGGTCGCTCTCAGAACTTCCTTTTGAGATACGAACACCGACGGGGCCCCAGATGACTGAGTTTCGGAGGTGGTACTCCGTCCATCCAGGTCTTGATCCGAGCCAGCATCCATACGGCTGGATCGGCCACTCCCATCACCTTGGCTGTGACGACTTGGATGATCCATGGTTGTAAGGCTCACCTTGTGTACCCGTCAGTACTGGCGGTTACGCTCTCTTGGTGGACTCTAAGGCGAAAAGTTAAAAATCCGTAAAATAGGGGGGCGAGGGTTAGGACTAGGGTTGCTCCTGGGCGGAAATCTTCACCGGGGAACAGGCTGGCATTTTACTTGAAAATTGTATACCGCAAAGGCTGGACCGAGAATAATCGATCGACCAGCTTATCCAAAGATAACAAAGGGTTACTCCAATCTTATGTGTAAAAAGGGAATCCAAATAATACTCCACAATCTTCCACACTAAGCCAAAACTTTACCACACTTTCCAATAGACATAAACCGTGTTCTAAACACGGGTGACTTGAGTTGAGTGTCAGTTTCACAACGACTCCTGGTCAGGGGACTTTCGGTGGGTTCCTTTCAACCTTTCCTGGGCAAACCAATAGCAGCTAGAGGGACCTTGTTAGTCCTCTGCTGTGAACCAATGATGACTTGCGTCTTAGAAAGCGAAACGTATACTGATTTTTATTTTGTGTATTTTGTGTAACCTACCCAAAAAAAACCGGCTGGATAGTTATGTACCTTACCTGAGATAGCGCGGCCGGCTCAACCTGGATAGCTTTTGTGTAATGTACACCAAATTGGACAAGACAAATCTCGAGCGACACGGATAACCGTGAGATCCGTAATTCGCAAGCCCTTCAGCTGGACCTCAGACCAGGAACGATTCGCATTCAGTTTGGAAGAGCTCAGAATTTTCCGGCAAAGACCAGAGTGGGGGAGACGCTTCGATCGACTCTTTGGACTCGTCCGCTGATTCTTCAGACCTTACCATGTGTGGGGCCGGCCCATCCAGCCAAAGTGTATCCTGGTGGAGTGACTTTTCGAGTCCTCAGTAATGGATTCGTCGTCATCCACCTCGAGTAGGTTTGATGTCTCTTCCTCATCCGGGGAAGTGGTGGACGGCCCTCGAGGGTCATGAGGGAAATGCCAAGAAGAACCGGAGAAGATGGAGAGCCAGGCAAGGATATTGGGACGATGTTACGAGGGGGCGACCCTCCGGAAGGCAGCAAACCAGAAGCAGTTAGGCTCGGATCAGGACTGGAACCCGGCTCACCCTCTTCCCAGACCGTCAACGTTTTCGCCGACAGGCGGACTGTCTGATCCGTTTAGGGGCCGTTAGAGGAAGGAGCGACGAAATCCTGCTGGACCGGTGTTCTCCTCTGCTTATCAGGAGGTCCTCTGGGGATGGTGAAAAAGCCGGCTACATGCCGGCTGGTAATGGCGTAGGGTTAGGGTCTCGGGAAGCATCCCAGATCCGAAGGCGTGTGGTTACCTTCGCATTGACAGTCCCCAAGTCTGAGGCGGACACATTTTCCTCGGATGATCCGACGCCGGCACCAGAGTCAGCAGACAACCGTAAAGCCGGTTAGGCAGGGAAATCGGAACCGAGACAGCGGGGGCAAGCCAAGTCAAGAAGATGCCGGATGGCACGTCGTATCGGTGCGGGGGCCTGCATCAGACGCGTCACCCTGCCATTCACCTCTGACAGACGATCTCGGGAAGTCTGTATCGCAGACAAGCAGTCTGCACGACGCTCCATGAGGTCAGAAACCACTTGCCGGGATTTTTCCACGCTGGACTGGGCCTTGGCGTGTGCTTCTTTACATTCCTGTATTTGGAGCTGAAATTCGGGCGATGGGGATGTCGAATGTTCCAGATATTTCTTGTACTTCCCCAGTTTCTGCGAGAGGTGGATCTGGTAACTCACTAGCTGGCCCAAGCTCACTTGTGATTTCTCCAGTCGCTGAGAGAGACGGATATACTCCTCGTAGTGCTTCGTTACTTATCGGAAGCATGGGAGGACTCGAGAATCAAGGTGTGAAAGTGCATGATGCGTTTTTCTGCAGGGTCATATCGAGTGAGCTGATGGGGGGACAACCCCGAACAAGCGTGAACCCACTTACTTTGAGAATCCACGGTGGATAGTGCGCGCAGGGTGTCAATCGACCCAGACAACTGCTTGTATCGGTCCTTTTCTCGAACGAGGTCAGCCTTTTTATTCCCCAATTGGCTAATATGGCTTTGGAATTGGAGGGCAGCGAGGACCTCGTCTGCCCGCTTTTCGCCCAGCCGTGCAGTCAAGGATAGCTCAGTGTTCGCCTTTTCCAGAGTGGCCACCTGAGCAGTCAAAACCGTGATTTGATTTCTCAGGTTAGCCATCTCCGGCTGACCTGGACGACGCCCGAGACCGTCGGATTGCGCGCTTAGGCATCCCACCGGTGGCCTCGCCGGCCTCGGAGGGCGATCCAACGATAAGTTCGTGTTGGTGTCGGTGGTGCGGGACAGGAGAACAGTGGATGGTACAAGATCCTAGATCCGTAGTGAGATCGTGCCTCAAGCGTTGTGTCGCTGCGACAAGACTCAGGGGTGCCAGTGATGAAGTGGTCCTGAAATAAACTGGTTAATAGGAAGTGAATACACTCACCGGATTGGTAGAAATGTTGGTACAAGCTAGCTGCCCATATCAAGCACCGACGAACGCAGGATGACTGCTGTCGGAGGTGGTCAGGGGCAGTCGCAAGCGTCAGATCAGTACAAGGCATGGAATCAATCTAAATACAGGTGATCCGGAGGCTCGGAACCAGGTCGGTCAGAAGTAGGCCGGCCGGACCAGGTGGGGCTGGATGGCCGTCGATGGTGGTTATAGGTGGCCAAGGGGTGGATTGGCTAAGAGATGTACGTATGAAGGGTCCTGAGGAAGCCTATGCCCCTGTAGAGTCTGGACTTCGGAACGCCGAAAGGTGGATGCGTGGCTGCGAAAGAAGAATCAGAGTCGGCGGCCAGGTCTTGTTCAGGTCGATGTGGGTAATTATCTGAGAAAGCTCATGCATGACCCAGGGAAGGACAAGAGTGAATGTTACACTGACTGGGCCACTGGTATTTTATTTTACGGCCAGGGTAGGAATGCTAGTCGGGCAGATGCAATTTTGGAGATGGATTTCATGGTGCCCGCCGGCATACGGCTAGGCTTATCTCACGGTGCACTGACTTTGTCGGATGAAGTGCAGATCCAGCTGGCTGAGCGGTGACCTCTATATGACGCTCACATTCAATGTCTTAAGTTGGCCAGATCGTAACTATTCCGGTAGGACGGGCGGTGGAGAGGACCGTGCGGTCTCACGACCAGCAGTATAAGTTGTGGCTGACTAGGGGGAGTTTTGGGTGCCCGCGTTCGTCAAAAAGAAGGGTCATTCCAACTGTGTTAGAGTGACCAATATCTCAGAGCAGTCGTTCACTTTGCATGAAGATATGATCATTCGGATGTGATTGGCCGAAGACACGGTGCCCCGTCGGCCAGGTATCGCTGGCTGGACCGGTCGATCCCACAATCTTGGTTGTGACGACTGGGATAATCCATCTTTTGAAATCTCACCCTGTATACCTGTCAGCACTGGTGGTTACGCTCTCCTGGTGGACTCTCGGACGAAAAGGTAATATGCCTGGTTTAGGCAGCGGGACGAGGGCTAGGGATAGGGTTGCTCCTGGGCGGAATTCTTCACCGGGGAGCGGACTGGCGTTGAACTTGAAATTTGTATTCCGCAAAGGCTGGACCAAGAGTAATCGATCGGCCAGCTTACACAAAGACAACAAAAGGGGTTACTCAAATCTTATGCGTAGTCGTAGAATCCAAACAATACTCAATGATCTTGCACAGTAAGCCAAAACTTCGCCTTCCCTTCTAATAAGTGCCTCAAACACGGGCGACTTGAGTGGGTATACTATTTACAATGACTTCCGGTCAGGTGGGTCTCTTGTAACCTTTCGGGCAGACCAATGACAACTCGAGGGAACCTTGTTAGCCCTCTGCTGTGAACCAATGATGACTTGCGTCTTAAAAGGAAAAACGTACACTGATTTTATTCCTAACTCCATTTATACCTCCGGTGTAACCTACGCAAATATGGTGACTCGCCTGCTTGTCGTCCGTGTATCTTACACCAAATATGGTGGCTTACTAGTTATCCTTAACGTCTTCACCACGGCCACCTGATTTGCTAATAATGACTTGCCAGGCTACTACAGTGATCTAGCCCTGCCAATATCACTGGAGATTCTTACAAGACCCTATACTGTTTGCACTTACCGTTGGCCATTGTCATTCGCCTTGTTCCCCACTTGTCGGGCCTGGGTAGCACTTCTGACCGGACCCAGCACAACTGAAATCTGATGCAACACCACGGCCACACTCCCTGTTAGCCCGTATATTTTCCTGCTTCCTTTCATATCCATGTACCGGCTCGGAACCGCTGAGTTCCTCCGTACGCCCTTCGTATCTACCGCTCCGACTTATTAGCCGACTTAGTGTAGTCATTTGGGCCAGCAATTTGAGCAAATCAGTGCTGGCTCTAGTCAGGTGTATTTCACATCCGACAGTTGATTCATCCTGGAACCACTTCAGCATAGTACGCTGAGTATTGGATTTTAAAATTTAAATAATAGGATCGAATTTATTCCCTAAATCTAGTGTCGCTTCGCCACGTGTCGGCGGTCATTAAGTGCACATGATTCGCAAAGTCCCCTGTAGCTCAACTTATCCCGGTTGAGACGCGCACTGGCCCACTTTGACTCACCGGAAGTCCCCCAAGGAATTGTACTGGATTATTCTATCCTCACTCTCACGTCCACGCGTTTAGAACACGTCACATAATTGGAAAGGTTTATTTTTGTGGAGATAACTCACCGGATTTACCGTGGGAAATTGTGATTATATCGTGAAAATTACGTATCGCAAAGTGGTTTGGTTATCTCTCGTTATTGACTGCTACCAGTTCATTCGTTTCAATTGAAGTACTAATGCACAGTGTTTTTAGTGATATTTACCATTGTAATTGATAAAAAAACTCTTTTCCTATTAAAAACAATGGTTTGAACTAGATGCTGACGCTCACCACTGAAAACACTAGGTCGGGTCAAATCGATACCTCGCTAGTTTCACTGTTCACGGTAAAGCTAATCCACAACCATTTGACGAAGAGGTGTTGGGTTTCGTCACTAGTTATAGTCATCTTGGTTTAATGACTTTGTGTAGTAGTACTTAATAATAGTACTTAATAATAGTAGTACAGAGTTGCCTGTTACTCTTAAGCACTTCTACAGTTTATTATGTATGACAGAAGAAAGTATAAACCCCGTTACGGTCGGTGCCTGAATGGCCCCGGGGACTCAAGTTGAGGTGGAAGTACATGCCCTGCCCTCTACTTAACACTGTAGTGCCCTGCGCTTCACCTGTGAGATTGCCAACTGGCACCTCACCTTGCACGCCCTTTTTTTATGAGTTAAACATGAATATATATGCATATACAAATTCTTAGATATGAGTTGAAGTTGCCTTCAACTTCAAAACTGCCCTGCAGTAGACACCCTGCGTCTGGGATGCCCTAATCTTTATATCAATATATGTAACCGCCCTGCGCTAGACACCCTGCGTCTGGGATGCCCTGCATCTTTATATCAATATATGTAACCGCTCTGCGGTAGACACCCTGCGTTTGGATACCCTACATCTCCATAATGTATGCAACTGTCCTGCAGAAGACGCCCTGCGTCTGGACCTCCTTGACGGCCCTGTCGTAGATGCCCTGCGTCTTGGATGTCTTTCCTTTTCCTTATATGGTTGTAACCACCATGTGGTTGACGCCTGTGTCCCACCTTCATTACCGCTCTGTGATAGTCGCCTTGCGTCTTCAGTAACTTCTTGTAGGTTTGTAACCTTCCAGCAACTTGGTCATTATCCGGTATCCGGATATCAAACCATCCCCCTCGACCTGGTGACTGAAAGGGATCACTGGTCGTAAGGTTTGTGTTAAACAGCTCTGAGTTCTACCCAGAGCACGGTACCTGGATCCGTGCCATTACCCGTCACTTGAACCCGTCCTGCACGTAAGTCTGTAGTTGCTTCTTTATTCGTTTCCAATTGGTTATCATGAACCTGCTCGTCTGCCTTCGCCCTGCGTGGAACGACACCTAGCATCATTCGGAAACGCGTGAACTTAACAAGGTTCTAGTGCCTTGGTCATTACGTCCGCAACTTGATTGAGTGTCGGCACGTTTATATTTTCTTTCTGTACCAATGTCTTCACGTAATGATACTTGTTCTCAATGTGCTTGATGTGATGATGTTTAACAGGCGTCTTCGTAAGGTAGATAACTGCCATGTCGCGGTAATAAATCGTCGGTATTTGCGTCTTAACCTTTAACTCCTTGCGTAGCTTGTGTACTCACTGCAACTCCTTTATATCTCCATGCATCGCATAGTATTCAGCTTCCATAGTGCTCATCAATGATTCCTTGCTTGCGTGATTCGTAGCCGATCACAGCTTCGTCAATCATCACGACGTATTCACTTATACTTCTCCGATCTCCCTTATCGTTTGCATAGTCGGCATCCGTGTTAACTGTTAACTCAACTGAGTGGTGAAGGGGTGCTGGAATTAATGGCTTAATAGGAAGTGAATACACTCACCGGATTGGTAGAAATGTGGGCCCAAGCCAGCTGCCCGTATCGACCACCGACGGACACAGGATGACAGCTATCGGAGGTACTCGCAAGCGTCAGATCAGTACAAGGCATAGAATCAATCTAAATACAGGTGATCCGGATGCTCGGAACCAGGTCGGTCAGAAGTAGGCTGGCCGGACCAGGTGGGGCTGAATGGCCGTCGATGGGTGGTTATAGGTGGCCAAGGGGTGGATTGGCTAAAAGATGTACTTATGAAGGGCCATGGGGAAGGATACGCCGCTGTAGAATCTGGAGGAAGCGCCTACGGTGGATGCGTGGCCACGAAAGGAGAATCAGAATCGGCGGCCAGGTCTTGTTCAGGTCGAGTGTATGGCTATTCAGGTCGGTCTAGTTATTTGGTGGACGGTACACACAAGCTATCCAGAGTGAGCCGGCCACGCTATCTCAGGTAAGGTACATAACTATCCAGCCGGGTTATTTTGGATTTTTTACACAAAATACACAATAGAGGTTTTATTGGATCTAGGGATAAAAATCAGTATACGTTTCGCTTTCTAAGACGCAAGTCATCATTGGTTCACAGCAGAGGACTAACAAGGTCCCCTCTAGCTGCTATTGGTTTACCAAGGAAAGGTTGAAAGGAACCTACCGGAAGTCCCCTGACCAGGAGTCGTTGTTAAACTGATACTCAACTCAAGTCGCCTGTGTTTTGAACACGGTATATGTCTATTGGAAAGTGTGGTAAAGTTTTGGCTTAGTGTGGAAGATTGTGGAGTATTATTTGGATTCCCTTTTTACACATAAGATTGGAGTAACTCTTTGTTATCTTTGGATAAGCTGGTCGATCGATTATTCTCAGTCCAGCCTTTGCGGTATACAATTTTCAAGTAAAATGCCAGCCTGTTCCCCGGTGAAGATTTCCGCCCAGGAGCAACCCTAGTCCTAACCCTCGCCCCCTATTTTACGGATTTTTGACTTTTCGCCCTAGATTCCACCAAGAGAGCGTAGCAACCAGTACTGACGGGTACACTAGGTGAGCTTTATAAACATGGATCATCAAAGTCGTCACAGCCAAGGTGATGGAAGTGACCGCTCCAGCCGGCTGTAGGCTGGCTTGGATCAAGACCTGGATGGACGGAGTATCACCTCCAAAAGTCAGTCAACTGCCCCCCCCGTGGGTGTTCGTATCTCAAAAGGAATTTCTGAGAGCGACTACACCACAATGGTGCGCGTGCCCGGATCTCTTGCTGACCCTGGATATCACCGCAAGTCCCTAGTGGGCGAAAGACCAAAACCTGTCAAATTTATAGAAGACGTTGTGTCGGGTGCATTGGGGGAAGGCATATCGCCCCTAATGCTGCTGAAGATGAAAGGATGCGATGGTCGACTTGGATTGGGGGAGTATGAGGTCGACATTAAAGAAGAAGTTACTCTTCTGGAGGCTCCTACTGGAGCTTGTCAGGAATATGGTACCGGTCACTATAGTGCTGGTTACCATGATGCCCCAGCTGGAGTCGGCACGGACTATGGTGCTGGTCACCATAGTCCAAGGAAGGATCATGGTTTCGACCACAATCTGAAGGAATAAATGGATGTAATGGATAGTAAAGAAGAAAAAAATAAGAAATAAGAACCGAAGGCTGGATATGCCAAAGTGGAAAGCTGGTTGGATCAGGACCAAGTCACTATCCAGGTCACCTACCCCTATAGCAGCTGGATTGGTAAGGACCGGATAATCCACCTTGTAAGGATATGCCACGTTTTGAAGAAGAAGAAGAAAAGTTGGACGGCCTATCACAGAAGGTTACGGACACCGACCTTGGATCGTGCCCACCACCTTTGCGGGTTGGGGCAGTTCTTACGAACGAATGGGGTCCTGAAGAAAACTCAACCAAAAATCCTGGGTGGATTGAAAGGTCCCGTTTCACCCCCATCGCTCTCAGAAAGCCACGTGCCCCTCATTAGAGGACTGTTTGATCAGCTCAAGCAAGGCGGCGTCAACACCGGCGCCTTCGACCCGAACCAGTTGTTCGACCGGAAGGCGGATAGGCTGAAGGAGGCATCCAGCGCGGTTTACGACCGCTTGGTACCGTTAGTAGGCTGCTCTTTGTTGCAGAAGATGGCAGTAACAGCTGAAGCGACCCCACCTTCATAAACGGCAGCAGGCAGACCGCCCGGAATACATTCAGTTTCTTCACAGTGTGAGTCTGCCCCTTCAAAAGTGGATTCGACGGACTCATCTGTAGGCATTACCCGCATGACGCTTGGCCCTAGGGGAGTAGCGCGTGTGGCAATGACCACGAGGCTTGGGGGATACGAAGATCCCGATGCGCCCGATCGGAAGGAAGTATGACAGCATAGCTTCCAGACCTGGACGACGATGGCGTATCGAGATCAAAGAGGCGAAGTCGTGGATGTGCGAGCTTAGAAGTGAATCTCAAGCCGCCAGCCAAGCTGTCCCCCAGGTCACCCCTGAAGTGGACTCTCAAGCTAGCGCTCAAGTACCAGACAACCTTCAGATCATGTCTTCGGCGATGATGGAAAGATCCGTGGAGGAGAAATGCCGGGCTAGTGCCGGCCGCTGCAGTCCAGGGTCACAGGACCAGCAGGCTCATTGTGAGAGTCGGGTGCCCGAACCAGTCCAACATTATGCAAGGAAACCGATCGATAAAGACATGGAGTCAGTGCAGTCCAAGCAGAGTGATCCCCGTGCCGTTCTGCCATGCCGCCGGCCTAGTCACCGACCGGGACGGCCATCAAATAGGAAGCCGTCACTCAGCGACGTGGATATCGAGTCTGCCAAGTCAGCCAAGTGCCACTATGATCCGGATGATCTGGATCTGGGGATGTCTCGCCGATCCAATATGGCTTCAGCCCAAGCTTTTGACCCGGACACAGGGACTATTACCAGGGTCCGGATGTCGGCCACATCCGAGGTAAAGAAATTTACTGGACGAGACATGAATGACGACCCGGCTCTAGGATGGCTAAGCAGAACAAAGTCAGCATTTATCAAAGACTGTACGCCGGACTATGAGAAGTGCCTGATTTTCCGAGACCTAATGAAGGGTCCAGCAAAACACTGAATCCAGCAGCTCAATCGGGAAGTCCGAGACGATTGGAGGTATCTGGTTGAAGCATTTGGAGACCAATATTGTGGATCGCGAATGTCGGTGGCACGTCAGTATTTCCATACCAAGAAGCGGGCAGACGAGACCCCTCTAGAATACCTCCATCGTTTGAATGTCGCAGAAATGAGGGCCAACATACCGGTCAAGGAAGATGCCAGCCGGCCGAAAACAGCCCGAGAACAACATTTCATCAGCACGTTGGACGACCGGGAACTGGCAGACCAGCTCGCGCTGCTGTGACTTAAAAATACTACTGAGCTATGGCTGATGCAACGGACTTACCAAAGGGCGAAGAGGCGAGCCCCCAAGGACTACTTTACTGCCTGGTTAGGCAGGCTAGCTGGGCAGTACGCAATTCTGGGAATGGACTTTATGGTTCCCGCCGGCATACAACTGGATTTATCTCATGGTACATTGACGTTACCTGACGAGGTGCAGATCCAGCTGGCTGACCGGCGGCCTCTATATAGTGCCCACGTCCGATTTCTTAAGTTGGACCAGTTTGTAGCTGTGCCAGTTTGACGGACAGTGCAAGTGACTGTGCGGCCACACGACCGGCTTCATAAGTTATGGCTACCTAGGGGCGAGTGTTTGGTGCCCTCGTTCGTTAAAGGGAAATGCCACCCCAATTTTATAAGCGTGACCAGCATCTCAGAGCAACCCCTCAACTTGCATGAGGATGTTATCATTGGAATGTGGCTGGCCGAAAACAAAGTGCCCCGCCGGCCAGGTTATGTCACTATTGGATGAAGACGCTATATCGAGTAGCAAAACCAGACAACTACAGATCTAGTCAGTGAGGAGGAGTCTGTGGAGGAAGTCCGGATATTTATGATGGCCAAACCGGAGTACCGGATGCCTTCTCAAATATTGACACGGAGCCGACCCCATCGCCGAATCAGGCTGAGCGTGCTGACCGAGACCCTGCCCCAGTAGCCGAACTGGCCTTGCCCACTCCGTCTAAGACGGGTGAACAGCTGGATCAGGAGAGGAGACAAGTCGGAGTCACATGTGCGGCCACCTCTGATGCCGGCCTGTCTGGTGAGCAGGATGATGCTGGATCGACTAATCCTGACTCGGATTCAGAACTAGCTGAGGGTGACCGGGACAAAAAGTCGCCTGATCTGAATTCGAAATTAGCCGTAGGGACTAAAATGAGAAACCACCTGTCCTGGATTCGGAATTAACGGAATTCGACCAGGTCTGCATTCACGAAGGGGCGACCCAAATGTCGAAGGCATGAAAGATCAGATGACAGTGCTGTGGTGTAGTCGCTCTCAGAAAATCTTCCTGGGACGCGAACACCCACGGGGGTCCCAGACGACTGACTACCGGAGGGGGTACTCCGTCCATCCGAGTCATGATCCGATCCGGCTTCATGCCGGCTGGATCGGTCGCTTCCATCCGCTTGATCGCGACTGCTCGAATGTTGCATGTTGAAAGCTCACCTTGTGTACCCGTCAGTACTGGGTGGTTAGCTCTCCTGGTGGACCCTAGGGCGAAAAGTGTAAATCCGTCCAATAGGGAGATGAGGGTTAGGACTAGGGGTAGCTCCTGGGCGGAAATCGTCACCGGGGAGCTCGTCTGGCAATACACTTGAACTTTGTATAGTGCCGGCTGGGCCGAGAATAGTCGATCGGCCAGCTAAACCAATAAGACACTTGAAGTTTGTATAGTACCGGCTGGACCGAGAATAATCAATCGGCCAGCTAAACCAATAACAATGAAGGGCGAATCCAAATGTGTATATGAGGCAGATACAACTCCACACTCTTCCACAGAAGGCCAAAATGTCACCACTTCCCAATACTTAATACCGTGTTCAAAACACGGGCGACTTGAGGTGAGTATACGAAGTCGCCGCGACTCCCGGTCAGGGGACTTCCGGTGGGTTAACTTAACCTTCCCCGGGCAAACCAATAACAGCAAGAGGGGACCTTGTTAGCCCTCTGCCGTGAACCAATAAAAGCGACTTGCGTCTAAGAAAGCGAAACGTATACTGATTTATCCTATGTCCAATACTCCCTTTGTGTAACCTACCTCAAATAACACGGCTGACCAGTCATGTACCTTACCCAACGCAACCCGGCTAACTCCGACTTTGTGTACCCGCCCGGCCGGTACACCAACCCCAAATGGTACCAACCCGGCCGGTACACCGAACCCATATGGTACCAGTCCGAATGGTACATTGTACCCGGCCGGCTCGGCCGGATAGCCACCCATCCGCGCCTCTCGGCCGCTGACGCTAGCAATCCCTTGGCAGCCTCTCCTACGATCCAGGTGCCTACTCCTTCCACTAGAACAATCCTCTTCTTTCAGGCTCCCTTCACTCCATCCTTACGAACAGTCCGCCATCTTGGCCGTCCGCCATCCGCGCCTCGGCCGTCAAACATCCATAGTCCACCCGTCTGCTCAGCCCGCCTGTCCGACTATCCACGCCCCTTGTCAGGTCCGCCGATTTGATTCCCAGCCTGGCGCCGCTTGGCCGCTTGTAGACTTCCTCGGCGGCGTCTATCCGGCGCCCACACCCTTGGCCCGTATTTCCGCCAATCAGAATGCGCCCTTTGAAAAGTACTTTGTATTATTTCATAAGTCGCTTCACCACAGCCGCCCCTGAGTCGCGACACGGCCGCACAACGGTCGGGACACGATCTCACTCGAACTCACTTGACCCGATACCGCCCATCCATGCCTCGCTTTGGTACGTCACCCCACCACTTCATAATATCTCCATAACTCGGTCGGTCTCCACACTGGCCAGCAAGCATGCCCACCAATACTAACATTGTCTTGATTCACCTCCAGTCTTGCAAATTGACAAGGCCAACGTCTGCCGCCTTGTTCTCGTGGACGACGACTCGCCTGCCAGCGGGGTGGAGATCGCACAACCGCCGAAATCATCTCGCACTCCCGATCTGGTGCTGTCGACCGCTGACGCCGAGGCTGCGCTCCGCGTTCACGGCCAAGCCTGCGGCGACCGAGACAGACTGAAAGTCGTCGTTTCTTCCCTTCGGGCGGAGCTTCGATCCTGTCAGGACAACTATGAAGCTCTGTCTCAGAGCTTCAAAACTTCTTGCGCGATGTTGGACCGCCTGAACCCCCGGGTCGCCGAGCTGAAACTCGGTCGCAAAACAGCGGAGGATGAGGTGGCCCGCCTCAGGGCCATTGTGGGTCAGCTCACGGACGCTCTACAACGAGCGGCCGCGCCATCGACCCCGAGCATGAAGAACATGTAATATCTAGTTGCGATCCTACTCCATCGAGTTCATGACCGATGATCGCTTCATTCTTAGGCAAAGCCTGGAATATACGAAAGTTAGGATGACCCATTCGTTTATGTAAACCTAAAAGGACTGACTTACCATGAAGGGTGATCAGAGCCGTCGGGTTACTGGTGGATGTCGACTTTGGACTTGCCATGAATTGGTACAAGTCGGCTTGCGTAGCAATTTTGGCCTTCACGCTAAAGTGTTGGCTCGTATTAATCGCGCATTGCATGCGATTAAAAGAGAAGCGAAAGTCTTCCTTCACAGCCGCAGGCACCGAAAACAAATTGAACTTGAGTTCGGGTGCGTAGAGGACGTTGCGCAGCATGAGCGTCTGAGGTCGTCCCTTGGAATCAATGACCTTGAGGGAGATATCACCAATCGCAAGGATCGGGATTTGGTTCTTCCCACCCACAGTGATCCAGCCTGTGTAAGGCGTTGTCGTCGTGAACCACGCTTGGTTATACGTCACGTGGCGCGTACAACCAGAGTCGATAGTCCAGACCGGATCAACATCCGTGGAAGTCATTTTGGCTGTCAAACCGAACGTCGACACAGTAGCGGCGGTAATTGCAATCATCGCGCTGTTGTTGTGACGGGACTGATGGTATCTGTTGTTGCCTTGGTTGAAATTGCTGTTCCCACCATTGTAGCCACCGTTACCATTATTGTAAGCATCACTGCTACCATTGAAGGTGCGCTGTGGGTTGTAGCCGGAATTACCTTGGCTGTTTCCACGACCAGAATTGCGGTTGCCTTGACCGTATTCACGCTGACCAAAATTACGTCTGCCCCCGTTACCGTTGCGGTTGGTGCCACGCGAGTATGGGTGCTGACGATTGCTGTGAACATTGGTCGAGTTGCGTCGGATGCTCATGTTATTGCTCGGCAACTTGAAGTTGGTAGGGATAACCGTGTTTGGTTTTACCTGACCAATCGACATGTGCTTCACCAACACTCGGCACGTAGCCATCGTGTGGTTTGAGCGATCACAGTACGAGCATATGCGTCGACTGTCAGTGTTCGAACCCACAAAGGCTTGAGCACTTGCAACAGGAGCATTTGATACCAGAGCTCGTTCATTCTGGATTTCAATACTTTCGGGTGTACCCCGGGATAGCGCGAATCTCTCTTGCGCGAGTTTCTTGGTCACATGGGACTCCAAGTTACTCTTAAGCTCTCGAAGAGGCAATATTTCACGGTTTCCGCGCCAAATGCGCATCTCACTCTCCCACGATGCAGGCATCGCGTTGAAGAGGAACACAGAGAAGACATTATCGTCAAAACTGTTGTTCAGTACGGTGTTAAGGCCGCTCATGGCGTCTTCGTACTTGAGAATGAACTCTGTCATGTCATCACCTTCCTGGTAACGAGCATTGTACAGGTAGTTCATAATGCCGTAGGGATCACCGTAAGCCTTGGTGCCCTTGTATCGATCGCATATGGCTTGAAAAATATCATAAGCCTTGTCGAAATCCTTGACAATTCTAATATGCTTATCGTCAAGCGTCTTCATCAAGAATGACTTGACTTGAGCATTCAAGCGACGCGTCTGAGCGGCAGCAAGGAGAATCTTGTTTCTCGCTTTGGCTTTAGCCTTTGCCTTCGCTCGCGCCTTGGCCTTTGCTGCCTTTGCTCTTGCCTTGGCAAGCTTCCTGGCATTCAGTGCTCCAAAAGATTCAACTTGAGCAGAAGCTGGGAGCACAGGAGTTGCAGGCTTTGAGACATCGTCGTTTCCATCTTGAACTGCCGAATCCTCGATGGTGAGTCGGCGGACGTCGGTCGATGCAACAAAATCTTCTTCATCGTCGTCCAGTTCTTGATCCGGTTCCACATTTTCGTCCTGCAAGTCATTTTCGCCATCGTAGTTGGAATCCGAATCTGGATCATCGTCGGTGTCTGAAACCATGTCTTCGTCATCGTCGTCAACGACTGGGTTGAGTTCGTAGTTGGGGTCTTCAATAAATCGGAGCAAGTTCTTTCCGTCGAGGTATGCTTGAATCCGGGTCTTCCAGACGTCAAAGTTGTCGGAGCCGGTCAGGCGAGGAAAATCGGATGAGGTGGAGCTTGGGCTCATAACCTGTTGAAGTGATAGCACGTTGCGCGTAGAAGTAGTGACGGAAGAGAAAGGACTTGCTTGCAAGAAGGCAAAAAGAATTATATTTTACTTTTATCATTGAAACTAAGCATTTTGTCTGTAGGGACATTCATGTAGAGCTCCTATATCTCAGTAGAAACATTAGCACTTAATGTATATATGCATATATAAGTGCAAGTGTGGTGGATTCAATGCCACTTATTCTCTTGTGTGTTAATTCTTCAAAGAGTACCAAGGGTAATGCTTCTTTATTAGTTAAGAGAGGTAACTCTTATAAAGGGTAAATGTACTAAGACAAGCCGTTTACTCCAACACTACCTATAGTTTAAAAAACTGCGTCCGGGCGATCTAAAATCTCAGAAAAAAGCGAACACGGACCTTTGTAAAAAAAGATTAATGCAGTCTATTTAACTTTCTTCACCGCAACCTTTCACCGCGATAGAAATTGGTTGAAAAAGGAATAATTCTTTTTTGGGTTAATTTATGTCGGAACGCAGGATCGGCTTAAAAAAAATCAAGGTCAATGTGATAGGCACAAACCTAAAATATAATTAATAGTCTCATGGCAACCAGAATTTTTGACTGAATATTTCTACCGCTTGCTAATTGACGCGGAACTCAATATATTCGCAATTGAACTCCCGAGCGACAGCAACATGAAGTGTCCTAGCAATAGTTATCCCGGATAAACACTCTCACGCCACCATAAGAGAATATATTCTTTTCATAATTATAAAGTATTAAGTAAGCCCAGTACCAAGATTTTCCAGCTTTTTCCGAGTCGCTCCATCCACTTCCGTCGTTGTTTTCGACTCATTGACTTGCTCTATCGAGCCATCATCCTCTGCCCGTAATCCAAGAAGAGTTTCTGTGGACAAGAATTCATTCATTGGGCGGAATCAGCTTCAGATAGAAGGAATATAGAGCTGGACTTGTACAATCTTACCAATGTTCCGCGTCGAATTAAAAAGCATACAGAGCATGGCCGCATACTCGTCCAGTTCAGCCATTGGTCTAGCAAACACACACGCTGTTTAGTGCATGAAAAGTTACGCCCCATATGTTTCAATACCGACACTGAAATGGACGGAGCCGTTCCAACGCGCTTCCAACGCGCTCAACTGTAGCAAAAGCTTGCTTCTTGACCATACGTCCAAATCCATAGGCCAAGTTTATCAGCTTGCCCATACTGGATGAGTGAGCAACCGCTGATCCGTCATCATTCTGCAGACAATCAATTAATCAATTACTTCGTTATATAACTAGCGGATATTTATATTCAACTCGATAAGCCATGTACGTACCCCATTGCTCCTGCTACCTTTACGCATCATCAGATTACTCTTCCCTGGCGATAGAAAAGGAAACGATCTGATCAAATGAGGGCGCTCTTGTCGCGCATATTTCAGTAAGACGTCCAATTCCTTGAGAAAATCAGCTTTGACTGTGGCCGACGATAAAGGTTAAGCATGCTCAAGAGTAACAGGTTAGCTGTAAGTTCGAGAAACAGCTTGTTTTAGCGCGTACACTGGTATTTTCAAGTCCCTGTTTATATTAGTGAAGACCTCAACATTCAGATAAACGCCAGCCAACTTGACCCGATCTTGTAGCCAGATTTCTTTGGGAGCACATAGCTTTGGCGAGAACAGAGCTCCCACTTGAATGGACTTTTCAATGAGTTGCATCAGGATGAAGCATCCAAAGGTTTCGGTGTCGTTACTTCATGATAGCGCGTCTGCAATAAAAAACAAGATTTACAATATGCTTTTTTAGTTCAACGTTAGCTAGATTTTCAGTATTGTACGTGGCGTGGGGGCAGATAGGACTGTCTTTCTCCAGGTGAGACGGCAAAATGATCGATTGTACGATAGAATCTCCAATTATATTATATGATTTCTTGATTTTCTACTAATCACATGGGCGGTGACAGTCGGATTACAGCATCTGTTCCCGACAGCCATACTGATGTTGTAAGAGCATCTCCACCGGTGAATCTTAACGTCAGGTCGTAATTGAAGAGTTAAGACCCCGTGGCTGATCGTTAAACCTGTGTGAACGAAATTGTTCCACCGGCAAGGCTTAACGTCAGTTTTATTTAAAATATCTGCCAATCATTATTAGGTTACACCTGTAATTCCAAAAACGGGAATTATGTCTCCACACCCGATTCATACCACATATTCTCATCAAGGCGACCTGCTCTGAGCTACTCCCCGCGCGAAGGGAATCGTTTCTGCCGTCCCCGACCTAAT
The DNA here is from genome assembly GCA_001887855.2 of Sclerospora graminicola. Taxonomy (NCBI): domain Eukaryota; phylum Oomycota; class Peronosporomycetes; order Peronosporales; family Peronosporaceae; genus Sclerospora; species Sclerospora graminicola. Next base: position 44,073 of record MIQA02001588.1, on the reverse strand, counting down.
ATGTTTACTTCAGTTTAGACGTTGTGTATACTAAGTTGCCAAGTCGGGTTGAATGCTAATATGTTTACTTCAGTTTAGACGTTGTGTATACTAAGTTGCCAAGTCGGGTTGAATGCCTCTTGTGCCTTCTTGAAGGTAATTCCGGTGAGATATTGGACTCATTCAATGCTTGTTCGTCTAAATCGCTGGAACGACCATAGAGTTGCTGAAAAGCAGCACCATGTGCTACGTTTCAGCTTTTGGTTGAACGCCTTGATGTGTTGGCAGATAGCAATTTGCTGGAGATATTGTGTGGAGTTCTTGCTGCAATTTGCATGGACCATGAAACGCTCCAAAACATTGAAGAATCAGACGCTTGGTATGGCATATGTGGCAGTGGACCCGGGTACTTAGAGGCAGAGCAAGAGCCTGAGAGAAGATTCAGATTGCTGTATCGTTGTTACTATTTCCATACTACAGTAGTACAGCATCAACCAACAACAATACATGTAAATCTACATGTAGCTGCTGAGCCATCTTAATGCTTATAGGTACACGCTAACTTGCCACGTAGTAGGAGTAAAATTTCCTTGCGTCAGCACAACATAACGCTTTATGTTCTCCCTTTATAACTGAGCCTTGATCGTCAAACTGTTGCACTGCAACTTCATCGTCCGGCGGTGCCCACTGATAAGAATTGATCGACGCTCGACAAATCGGATTGAATAGCGCAAGCGTATTGATTCGATCATCACCATTTTATGCGCTGACAAATTGACTTTGCCAAGAAAGGAGTTCCCGCTGTGTTTTCACGCGTGTCGGCTGCGCTACCATGGATTGACTCTATCACGAAAGTAAAGGGACTCGTCAGTAGTGTTAGCTAGCATCATGAATAAACTTACATTGTAGTGGAGACAGCAAGTTTGATGTTTGACCAATTGTTGCAAGAATCGTTTTGACCAATGAGCCCGCTTGGTTCATTGAAACCACGGTTTAAAAATTAATCCCATAGCACTAAATTTAAGACCTCGTGCGGTAACGACCAGAAATAAGACTTGCCGGTGGCTGGTAAATCTGGTCTAACGGGAGGTTTATAGGTTAAAACCTTGATTAAGACTTACCGGTGGCGATGCTCTAACTGACTATCCAACTGTCTTCACCCCCAACGAGTGGCGGGATTGGTCAGATGCAACCAATCACCTGGCGAAGCGCGGTGAAAAACGGTGAAGAAATCGTATAATGATATGCTACCAAGTAATAATAACTTTTGTAAACGCCGAGTCAGTTTTTGACCAGGATAGTCACAGCTCACCTGGTTTTTTTATTGAAGAGAAGAAGGTGGAGCCTCATAAGTTCCGTCATTACATGAAAAACGTTTTGGAGCTCATTTGCACGCGTGCAATGTAACAAGTCATTGCGTACAATTTTTTTGCTAATGTCTTTGCATTAATCACATACACGACCATTGCTTCCTACATGGTTGGTGTTACGCTCATCAGCAGTACCATAAGTAACATCCTTAGCAACGCTTTGGTTATGGCGGGGTCATGATATCGTCCAAGTGGTGTCTACATTGGAGTTGGCGGGTTATGATTATCATTACTGTCAGGCCGCCGGGTACGGGAGTTGCTAAGGAGCGACCGGAAGGGAGCGACCAGTGCCACTATTACGTAATCACAACGAAGCGACCGCGCGTATGAAAAGGCACTCATGTGCATAAATTCAATTTGGCAATTTGGACGTTAAAAATTTGTTTGTTTGGTATAACTATCAATCACCTTTTTTCCCATATTTTTTTAGGGAGACATTATTCCCTCCGGAGTTTTTATTATCACCACCGGAGTTTATACTATCCTCGGGATCACCTTAAGGAAGAAGGGAGACTCCAATAACGCTCTTGATTACCACCCAATTTCACTATTGACAACCGGCTACAAATTGTTCGCAAAAATATTGGCCCGTCGGCTACAGGATTTCCTAGGAAAATTGATTGGAGACACCCAGCAGGGATTTGTTTCAGGTCGTCGCATGGACAAAGCTGTCATTATGATGAAAGTAACTTTCGAAACATATAGAACGAAACAGAGAGAATCGGCAGCCAAGAGCGCTGGGATTTTTTTTCTGGACTTCAGTAAAGCTTATGATACCGTAGATCGGAAATATTTACTGCAAGTCTTACAGGCTTTTGGTTTTTCAGAACGATTTGTGGATTTAATGGACAGGATCCATGCGGGAACGTCAGCGGAATTTCTGGTAAATAATACATTTTCGAATCCACTCCAAGTCAAATCAGGAATCAGACAGGGGTGTCCCTTGGCGCCCCTGCTGTTTATCCTAGCAGTGGAACCACTGGCGCTAGCCTTGATCCAGGAAGACAGAATTTCGGGGATTCAACCCCTTCATCACGATAGCTCTATTCAACATCGGTTTTCTGCGTTCGTGGACGACTCAACGATTTTTGTCAAACACGCAGAACAAGTACCTATAGCCCTGGAAGTTGTGCGTAGATTTGGCGATCTTTCTGGTTTACAGGTACAGCCGGCCAAAAGCAAATTTGTATTCCTTAATACAAACTATTTACCAGAAAAGTGGTACAAGATACCAGTTTTACCAGATGGGGAAACAGTGCGGTATCTGGGTTATTTCTATGGGTGGACTACATTACAAACAGTCAATTGGGCATTAAGAAAAAGGAATGTCCAGAGGAGGCTAGCAACGGCAACGGACTGCGGAACGACGTTTATGGAACGGGTCCAATTGTTTAATGTCATTGCGATCCCATCCATTTTATTCACAGCGCGAATGTTTGACCCCACAGCTGAGGTGATGAGGGATCTGGTAAACATACAGAAAGATTTTTTATGGCGTAACAGCACAACGAGTGAAGGAAGCAGACATAAGATCTCACCCACATTACTGTTTACCCCACAAGCAGCAGGAAGCTTAGGACTGATATCAATAGCTATGAAGATCCAACGCTTAAAGCTAGCCTGTCAGTGGATCATTGCAGCGAGGGATAGTTATCAGAGGGCATGGCTAGATTTAGCCGGAATAGGAGTGGATATCAATTCAGGCCAGTTACTCACCCCTGCGACAGGCTATAAAGTACGTAAAACAGGAGCAATAGTTGGGTCAGGAGCGATACCGACAATAGCGAGAGAAATGAAGGAATGGCTAGGGCCAAAAAAGGACGAGTTGGAGAAGTTAGACGTCTATTCGCAAGCAGTGCTACCGCGGGTAATAGCGTCAATGGAAATGAGACTCGGAATGAAAGGGTCGGCTCTAAAACCAAAGGATGAGTTCACGATCCAGGTAGACATCAACGCCTACCAATACCATGATCTACTTCCCACATCAATAGTCCCATTTTGGGGAACATATGGATGGGAATCAAACCCATGGCAACGGGAAGAGAAAGCACCGATGTTTTCGTCCAAGAAATATTACCATATTCCGGTGGTATCCATTCGTGAGTTAAGAATATTACGACTAACGACGAATACTTATATGTGGCAGGTGCAAGGGATAGACGGGAACTCCAATACTTCTGCCAAAATTGGTAGATGGCTATGCTCAATCATCATTGCGTCTTCTAGGGTAGAGGTTGGTCATTATATAGGAGAAAGGCCGCTGATAACTTTCTGCAGCGGCATAAGATGTTTGGAGATGTATACGTGGACACTCGAAAGACCAGGCACAATGCTAGAACAGGGTAAGAGTAAAGCAGCTATGGTGCTGTTATCGCAGAAAGCAGACGGAATAATATGGGAAGTAGTATCCAGTAACATGGAGATGAGCAGGAAGATATAGTTTTCCATCCGCACCCAGATACTCATCTCATCGGCTGGAAGATAGAGGAAACCACACCAATTAAAAGGATTTGATCACTTTTTAGGCGGTCATTTCGGAAACTTTACTATCATGGAGTGGCGCCACAATTAAAACCAATTTTAGCGAAGTGGAAGAAGAATGGAATTTCGAGTGAGTGGTGGAATGATATACAAGATGTCGACCCAGATCAAGTTTGGGAACACAACAACTTACTGACGAATTATCAAGGGTAGGTACAATATCGAGTAACCACAATGCAACTGAACACCTTCTACGCCCGGAGCCAAACCGATAAGTGATGTGTTCTAGATAAAGGTTGTAAGAGCAGTCGCACGGATACATATCATATTCTGTGGGAATGCCCGCGAGCCCAAGCTTTATGGAGATGAGTTTTGCAACATTGGCGTGGAATAACGATTACGGATTCACGTTTGGTTGGTTTTAGAACGGCAATAGTTACAAGATGCGCCCCACCAGTAGGAAGCGGAATCAAGGAGGCGATGATGAGGCAGTACGGATGGTATGATGATACATACACTGAAGTTTTCCATCGACTATGGAAGGGTATTTGTGGAATGGGGATGGCGTGGCTATGGCAACTGCGGAATCAATCCATTTTTCAAGGAATAGTGAAAGAAGCGCAGGAACACTTGGAATTTATATGGAATCAAGTTTGAGCTCAAGTTGAAGCCGTAGCTGAATATGAATCTAACGTTCATGCGTTACGAGAAGAGGGGATCCGACTGAAAATCAGTTCACAGTGCATCTTTACCCACTTACCAGCACCGGACCCAGATAATCGCAACAACTCCCAGGACCACAGTTATCTATCCAGTTCGGTTAACTTATCCGATAACTCTGAGCCTAGAATGCATTCTAGATTAGACATGTTTATAGTAGCTAATAGTTAAGACTAATTAGACTACATTTTACTACTACTATTCTCGGGATAATATAGATTACAAATAGTGTGGACCACAATTTAATATCTGTCCCTGCTCTGTGATTCCTTCTATGCGGTGATGCAAAACATAAGACTGCTTTTTAGAACCCCCCCCTGCATTGATTGACTCTTCCCCAAGTACTAGTGAAGCTGCTACACATATGATACATGCTCGTCAAATTTCTGTCTTTGTTTAACGGTTCGCTTCCCACCCTTTCAGAATTCGTCGTTTCGAAGATGGTAGATACATTCTTCTTTAAAGGCTTCATGATGGTAATAATATTAAAAACTCCGGTGGGGATAATTAAAACTCCGGTGGGAATAATGTGTCCCTTTTTTGTAATGAAATTACATCGTTAAATCTGGCCCTTACTAAACGCCATCGTGTATACAAGGATGTATACAAAACACCAAAAAAAACCACCGTCTCGCCCCACCAACGGAAAGGCTCCGCTTCGCGAGGAGACGGAAGTTCGGCGGCCACGTGCACTCTCATTTAACCCAGTAATCTAGACCGCAAGTCTAAACTCGACAGTACCGGCCACATCTGGTACGTTACTTTTTTCATTTTCTTTATAAAGCTCACCAACTTGTATACACCACTGATTATATGTGGTATAATGAACTAAAGTGCTCCTGCTCGATAGTTTTCCGATGGTGCGACTTATGAAGGCTATGCGTCGATTAGTATGTGACTCGGACACATTTACGTGCAGGAGCGCTAAAAGCCCGCGCTACGCCATCAGTAGCAGTAGCAGCGTTAAACACTTTGGGGATCTCAATTTACCAGTACCGGTATTTGTAGTGCGTTAACTGGAGCGGGAGCAAAAAAACGTGGCGGAAAGAGTGCAAGCTTAAAATGTGGTGCGTAGGGTGATGGAAATCGATGCCGCGCAGATGCCAACAAGTCTTGTGGCATCGCTGACGGCCATTGCAGGACGCATGAACGACAATAAGCGGCGAGTATCTTTAGAGACGATGCGAGAGGTAGCTCTACTAAATTTAGAGGTCGTGGCACAAGCAAATGGCACCAAAAATTGGTCAATGGCATCATTTTATGGCAGTTGATGGTTATACCACGGAAAACGAATAAACCATTTTTTAATATCTAAATTGACAACTTGATTCTATGCACATGTCTGCCCCTTTCATATGCACGGTCGCTTCGTTGTGATTACGTAATAGTGGCACTGGTCGCTCCCTTCTGGTCGCTCCTTAGCAACTC
>MIQA02001588.1:0-37767 GCA_001887855.2 Sclerospora graminicola | reverse complement strand
TAGTACATGAGGTAACGGGTTACACAAGCTGACGTAATAGGATAACGTCCCCACGAAGCTTCTAGAATGGATAGGCTTAGATGTAGCACAGGTTAGCGAACTAAGAACCTAACGCTTTTCAGTTTTAAATATACCAAGTAAAGCTCAAGCCCCACATCTGGTAGCACTTGTTGGTCCCTGCACCACCGCCGCCTGCAGCACCGCCGTCCTTGCCGTGCTTGCCGTTTCCGCCGTACTTGCCGTTCCTGCAGTACCGCCGTTTCCGCCGTGCTTGCCGTCCCCGCAGCACCGCCGTCTTCGCCGGGCTTGCCGTCCCCGCAGCACCGCTGTCCTCGCCGTGCTTGCCGTCTTCGCAGCACCGCCGCCGCTCAAGAGCAGTGATTAGAAGAATCCATTGGTAAGTCCCAATCTTTTGTGAGGGCAGGGACTTCTATTCATTGGCTGTAAATCCTACCGGGCCAATAGTACTGCCGCCGTTATCGAGATCGTTGTCTTAATTGGCTATAAATCGTCTCGTTTCGGTAATAAGTCAGTTTGGTTAACGGAAGGTTAGCACTTCGGTTCATGACCCGTCACCACCGTAAGCAACCCTCGAAACTCGACATCAACGACTCGCTAGCTCATCTGTCCGTTAGAAAACCGGACGAAGCCGATAAGTGCCGCGCGGATCTGCTAGAATCGATCCGTCGCACCAGCCGCATTCTTTGCCGCTTCGAAAAACACCCGGACACTGCTCTGCGCTCTGATTCGCGCAAAAACATCAAGGCTCGCCTACTCGCGCACGCCAGCGACTTGCTTAGCTTCGAGAGCACTGTTAACTTGCGTATCTCACGCGAGATCGCTAAGCATAAGAGCAAAGCCGTACAGGTCCCTTATTCTGGGCCGCCGGGGTACAAAGTAATACCCGCTCGCCAACAACCGACCGCCAAGTCGAGAACGTCCTTGAAACCCGGACCGAAGGTTGTCAAGAGAAGCATCCTAGAAAAGAAGAAGAGTCCAGATCAATAACCTACCTGTAACTAAGCGTTAATATCACTTAATCAGTTAATAACTGCATTAGTTTATAATGTCCACCCCGATGACTTCCGATCAGCATGCACAGCTGCTGCTCTCTATGGTTGCGACCATGGAGAAACAAGCGCAGTTACTCGAGGAACTTCACAAGTCCCGACAGCTATCGGAAATCAAGCTAGAGGGTGTGAAGCTTCCAACGTATGGAGGTAGATTGGACGAATCATTCCAACTATACAAGGAGCAAGTGGAGCAGTACTTCTTCGCAAGAGGAGTGGACTGGAAAAGCCGAGAGCTTTCACAAAGGATACTTGCCGTCTTAGGTGGAACACTGAAGCAAGGAGCTGCTCAGTGGTATGTGATGCAAAAACAGTACATCACAAACGTGGACGATTTCTTCAGCAAAGTCGAACGTGAATTCGTTCCTGCTGACTTACAAGAGCGCCTACGCGAAGATATGAACAATCTGAGAGAGCGCGATTGCAAAGATCTCCCTGATTATGTGAGCAAGTTTCGACACATAGTCACGCAAGTCCGTGAAATGAGCGATCTGGACCAGATCATGTACTTCCTACGTGGACTTACAGGTCGTACGCGAGAGGAGGTTCAATACCGTCGCTGTACAACACTATCCGAAGCTATTACGGTTGCGTTGGACTTTGACCGCTCTCATCCGCAGCGATACTCCCGAGGAAACTCGCACGATAGACCAAGGTATAGGTCGTACGAAAACCGTAGTCGATATCGATCGAACAATGGTCCAGAACCCATGGACATTAGCAACGTGCAGATTCCGTCTCGCGACGAATGCCGCCGCCGAAATTTGTTCTTTAAGTGCGGTAGACCGAATCACCGCTCCGCACAGTGTAACAATAAAAAACACGTAAAGATAGAGGAAAGAATCGTTCTTGCCGGAGTAATCAGAGGCATACAACTCGTCAGCATGTCAACAATATGGACAGCCGTGATGAGGAACAGGAAAAAGTTGTTTACGATCGTGTCACGATCAATGCCGTGAAGGTCCAAGAGAAGGCCAAGAGAGAACTTATTAGCTTAGAGTCAAGCAGCTCTAGTTTGGACGCACCAGCGCAGAGTCGACTACTAGTGCGTAATGGTGTCATCGGAGACAAATCAGTCAAGATTTTTATCGACGCAGGCGCGTCAACAAACATAATCAAACCCGGTTTGGCAACAAAAGTGCTAAGCGCACAAAAGGTGCAAGCATGTCGTTGTGATGGACCGTGGACATCGAGTCAGCCCACAAAGAGAGTGGAAGATACCATTCGTATCGAAGATATGGAGTTCCCAAAGATGCAGTTTACGGAATGGGACCTACCGGATACACATGACGTGATATTTGGTCAACCATTGTTCACCAAGTATAATCCACAGATTGATTGGCGTACGCAACAGATTGAAGTTGCAGACACATCGAAGTTCGAAGACGTAGATGGTCCGACGTTCCAAGAGAAACTGAAAATTGGAGCCTATGATGAGATATATCACTTGAAAGTGACAAACGTGGAACAATCGGACATATTACAGGAGTTGACGCCTGTTCTGGACGAGTTCAAGGACGTATTTCCTGAACAAATCCCGAATGAAATGCCACCAACGCGATCAGTTAACTTCGAGTTGCAAATGAAGCCTGATGTGGTTCCGAGCTCCCGTGCTCCCTTCCGTCTTTCGAAGGATGAGCAGGACGCCCTGCAACAATTTGTAGAAGAGAATATACGGAAACGATGGATTGAAGTATCCAATTCTCCCTGGGTCTCTATTATTTTTGGGATTCCAAAGTAAGATCCGGCAACCGAAAAGTTTCCGAAACGCGCCGAATGGCTACGAAGCGGAAATTCAAAGATCCCCATTCGATGGGTGATTGACTACGGCTATGTCGATAGCATGTCAGTCGTGGCAAAAATTCCTTTGCCATTGATCGAAGAACTATGCGACCGCATGGTTGGATGCAAGTATTTTTCGCTTCTTGATCTTCAACAAGGATATCATCAAATGATAGTGTTACCATCAAATCGATTGTATACGGCTTTCCGAGCCCAAAAAGAAACGTATCAATGTTGTGTTGCACCCATGGGTTTATCAGGAATGCCTGGTGTCTGGTCACGTCTTATGCGAACGTTGTTCGATAAGCTAGGAAAATTTGTTGTCGTGTATCTTGACGACATAAGTATTCTCTCCCGTACGATGGAGGAACACGTTAGTTACGTTCGCGCGGTATGCGAAGTGTTGCGCAAGGAGAAGCTTTACTCTCGACTCTCTAAATGTATATTTGGTCGCACGGAAATCGCATTCTTGGGGCACATAGTTTCCGAAGATGGTCTGCGCGTCGACCCAAAGAAGACAGATGCTATTACAACGTTCCAAGCGCCGACGTGTCTGAAGGAGATGCTGAGATTTCTGCGACTAGCTGGGTATTACCTTCAATTCATCTGCAATTTTGCACGGATATCACGTCCGCTTAGGAATTAACCCGAGCAAGGTACTCAATGGAACAGGGGGGAAGATCAGCAAAAAGCGTTTAACGCATTAAAACTTGCACTTCAACACTCACCGACTTTGAAATTGCCGGACTTTACTCACCTGTTTATCGTAACAACGGATGCTTCTGGGTTTTGCATGGTGGTGTTCTTTCGCAACGTATCAACGACAACGACCACGCCATTGCGTTTTATTCAAAACATCTGGGCCCCCATGAATTAAAATGGCCAGCTCACGAGAAAGAGCTGTTGGCCATCAAGACTGCGTTAGAAAATTGGCGTCCGTATCTCCATGGAAGACACTTTCAGTCTATACCGGCAATTCTGCGTGCAAGTGGATGCTGCATCATCCAAAGGTGTCTCCCAAGATGGCACGTATGTTGACGTTCTTTTCCCAGTTTGACTTTGTGTTACATCATGTTGAAGGACGGACCAATGTCGTGGCTGATGCATTGTCTCGTCCAGCGGTATCTGGAGAGAATTCCGACGAAGCCACTGTGCAAGCTCCCGATATGTCGCACGTCGTCCATGGCTGTACCAATGACTGCAATCAAGACTCACATGGATCACTCTGTCCTCATTCAAAACATTCCGATGGATGTCTCCCATCTCTTACTCGACGATGTGGAGTTGCGGGGGGAGAGTCGTCCAATAAGGGTAGCTCAGGAGCAAATCCACAACGCCGAGTTTCACGTTGTGCGCGCACATCTCGGCGACGAAGTTCGAAAAGCGATTCAGCAAGGATATCGCAAAGACAAGTTTTTTAAAACCATTCGGAATACCAAATAGTCGAATGACAATTTTTTAATCGACAGAGGTCTTATATACCTGAAACAAGATGATGCAATGCAACAAATATGCATTCCAGACATGTCGAAAACTAAAGACAAAGATTTTATACGAGTTTCATGACGCAGCTACAGCAGCACATCCTGGAGTGCGCAGATCTTACATGAAGTTGAAGCAATGGTACTACTTGCCGAAGATACTTGAGTCAGTACAAAAGTACGTCGTCACATGTGAAACATGTGCTCGATGGAAGTCAAACAGCCAGCAAAAGAAAGGATTAATGATTCCTATCCCCATTCCGGAGGAATGCTGGGAAGTAGTGTCAATGGACTTTATTACTGGACTTCCCGTGTCGGAAGGGTATGACACTATTTGCGTCATCATAGACAAGTTGTCAAAAAAACCGATTTATGCACCAACGCATACGACGGCAGATTCGAAAGACACCGCAAAGTTATTTTTTGACGCCGTAGTCAGTCATCACGGACTGCCGAAGGTTATTATCAGCGATAGAGATCCGAAGTTCACAGCAAACTTCTGGAAATGTCTCATGAATATAATGGGTGTCAAACTAAGCATGACGACCGCTCACAGGGCACAAGAAGATGGGCAAACAGAACGCCAAAACTTGGTTTTAGAAGACGCTTTACGCTGTCTCGTATCGTACTGTGGAGAGAATTGGGCCAAACTACTTGGTACTGTAGAATACGCGCACGCTACCTCAGTGAACGCGTCTACTAAGCTCACCCCGGTTGAGATCGATACCGGAAGAAAAGTATCCGATCTGATTCTTCACGAATACAGAGACTACGATGGTCTGGATCCACAACCCATCTCAGAGTTCGCTTAAAAGTTCGTCAAAGATCGTCAAGATTTGGTGCGTATTGCACGTGAAAACCTAGAACAAGTCCAGGAAAGGCAAAAGAAGTATTACGATTCTAAAAGAACAAGCTCCACCTTTAACGTCGGTGACATAGTTGTGCTAAATACCAAGAACCTAAAACCACTCAAGACAGTTAAAAAACTCTCACACAGAGTTGAAGAAAGCGAAGCTCGCGGCCAAAAAAGTTGGACCGTTGAGATAATCAAAATGATTAACCCGAATGTAGCTAAATTGAAGCTACCGCGAAATATGAAGAAACTGCACTCATCTTTCAACTTCGACCTACTCTCGCCATACAAGCCGAATGTCTCTGAGTTAAAGGGACGACCAATTCCGAAGGCATCACCAGTTATCCTAGCGTCGGACACAGGAGAAGAGCTACATATCGTGAAAAAGTTTCTTCGTAGCCGTCAGCGCAGCCGCCGAAAAGAATGGCTAGTAAAATGGCATGGCCTCCCGGAGTGTGATAATACTTGGGAGGGCAAGAAATTTATTCCCCACGTTTCGCATTGGCATCAACTAGTACATGACTTTCGAGACCGCCAACGCGAAGTTCAAGTCCGGGGAGATGTCAGGCCGCAGGGTACGTGCGACTTGATATCTCACGTTCCCGGGCAACACAACCATTACATATTGGATAGTACATGAAGTAACAGGTTACATATTGGATAGTACATGAAGTAACGGGTTACACAACCTGTCGTAATAGGATAACGTCCCCACGAAGCTTCTAGAAAGGATAGGCTTAGATGTAGCACATGTTAGCGAACTAAGGACCTAACGCTTTTCAGTTTTAAATTTATTAAGTTAAGCTCAAGTCCCAACACTTACCTCCTCTTCTTGAACTTCTTTTATTAATAGTTAGTTATCCTGTCTGGTGACTCGTCTGTGGACAGGGATATCCATAAAATCTCGTAGACCGTCAATTAGTTTTTCAAAAGGGATATCAGTAATCCTCTTACTCATTATATCTTTCCACGTCGGGACAAAACGGTCTGGGATGGGGGTAGAATCGAGAAATGGGGAAAGGTTCCAGATTTAGCTTCCATCACCGTTTGTACCCTTTCCCAGATATCAGTTCTACGTCTGTTACCGTTGGGGCCGTGAAGAAAATGCAGCTGCATCCCCAGAAAGCGCATGTGGGAGGCTATTTGCGTGTGTATCGTGTCGTGGAAGGCATTCAACTCGTGCTTGTTCTCACGACGGAGATCGATGGCATTCCGCACGCCATGTGCGAGTTTCAGGGACGCCTTCTTGTCTCAGTCGGGCGAGCACTTCGACTCTATGTTTTAGGCAAGAAGAAAATGCTGCGCAAGTGCGAGAATCGCAATTTTCCGTTCTTTTTGATCGAGCTTAAGGCAGCTGGCGATCGGATTTATGCTTCGGATATGCACGAGTCTTTCCACTGTGTGAAATATAGGAAGGATGAAAATCAACTGGTGATTTTTGCAGATGACTATGTCCCGCGCTTTATTACTAGTAGCGTCTTGTTGGATTATGATACCTTGTGTGGAGCGGACAAGCTTGCCAACATCTTTGTCGTTCGCCTGTCATCTGAAGTATCGGATGAAGTGGACAATCCGACAGGAAATCGCATTTTATGGGACGCGGGTCTTCTTAATGGGCGTCTAATAAGCTCGAGCAAGTGGCGCAATTTCATGTGGGAGATGTCGTTACGCGCATGATACGCTCAAGTTTGGTACCAGGAGGGACTGAGGCAATCATTTATGCTACCATCATGGGTCGAATTGGTGCGTAGATCCCGTTTGCTTCTCGAGAAGACGTCGACTTTTACACGCACCTTGAGATGTATATGCGTCAAGAGCAACCTCCACTATGTGGTTGAGACCGTTTGTCGTATCGGTCGTACTTTATTCCGGTAAAGAACGTCACAGATGGTGATCTATGTGAAACGTTTAGCATACTGAGTGTGGAGAAACAAACCAGTGTGGCTGAAGACCTTGACCGTACACCAAGTGAAGTGCTAAAAAAGCTTGAAGATATTCGCAACCGTCTTTTGTTGAAGCGCTAACTCTGAACAGGCAAACTTAACATGGGAGCTCTATAGCGACTGAGTGAATAAAATAGTGATCTCCTTAAGTGTAAACGCTTTATTAGCACGGCACGGGCGTAACATCGACTGGGAGACGCATCTTCCGGTCACTGTCACTAGGAAAAAGCAACTCTTTTGTCTCGAGATAAATATCTTGTAGCAGTGTAATCCGCAACCAAAACGCCTAAAACGTAACGTACCATAGACACAACTTATTTGTAAGCATGGAAGTAGCTCGGAAGTATTTGTGCCACATCCACCTCGAACGGTAATTCCATGTCACGTTGTTCTTCGACCAAAAGCACGAGCGAGTAGACCACACTAGAAAAGGTAATTGCTTCAGTAATCGCCACGCCCGAAATCTTGTTAAGACCCACGAACTGAAAGCAGGAAAATAACATGAAAAGTTCGACTAATTAGGCCCGTTGACTGCTTGATCATCTCCTTTCTGACACCCCCATTTCGACGCAATTTAACTCCAAGTTTGGTATTCTTGGGGCTTTCTTGCATGAATTTGAGTAGCCAGTAAAATTGCAAATAAGCGCTCCATTAGTAACACAGAACACAGGGATGCAAATGGTCACCCCCACACAAGTACCAGCACGTGCAGTCCCACGCGGATGAATACGAACGCACTTAGGCCGAAGCCCATCTCCGAACCAATTACACTTATAGTCTAACTGCGTAAGCGATGTTGCAGATGATGTTGTGATGCAGAAGATGTTGCACCAAGATGTTGTTCGGAGTCTTTAGGGCAAGGGGTGTGTGAGTAGAAAAATTATTACCCTTTTTTATAATTTTGGGTCCGGGGTGTGTGCACGTATCAAAGGTGGGGGGGGGTGCACCTAGTGGGTCCCATATTATATAGTATTAAAAGTTGTCGTGTCGAAATTACTTTTAACCTATATTAAACTATGCTAATAAGGTCCCATATTATATAGTATTAAAAGTTGGGGGGCGTTTATAATCACCCCCAAAACCATAGACTCACCCCCAAATTACAGTAAAACCCATATTAGTTACGAAAAAACGAGCAAAATACACAGCCAGACGATTTAGAGGAAGGATATAAAAGAACCTGTTGCTGGTTGTGAAACTTGGGTTGTGAAACTTCTAGTCGTTTTGCTTGGAAAATGTTTTTCTACAGGTTATTCGCCCCCCCCTGTACCGTAAGACAGGTACGATGTACCTCAATGAATAGAGCCACACATTTTGACAAGCTCGTACCTAGGTTAAGTCTCACGGTGCGATGACATTTATTAATACTATTACCGTACCTAAATACATGTAAGAGGTACTATGAAGAAGCCCCCCCCCTCCGTACAGCCAATATCAAAGGTATGTGTATGTGTATCTCCTATTCTGTTCTCTCGTTTTTATAATGTTGTGATCAAAATGAAAGTGAAGAAAGTTTTCCTCGTGCTTGTCGCGACGGCGCTGTTAGCGACATTTACCTTCTCTGACCCTCACGAGGTGGATAACGTCGAGTATGTTTTTCTATTATTCTAAAATTGGGTTGCTTTACTGACGTAGACTTATTACCCTTGCGCTTTTTACCAGACTCGTTGAGGAATTCAGTGATGGTATTGTACACGAGCGCGTTTTTTCAGTCCTCCGGGACCATGAGCAGCACCTAACGTTTGAAAATGAACACCAACTGGCCGCAGATGTGCCTTTTACGCCATGTGGAGTCGTGGACATTGTGGCGAATTCGTCATTCCCAAAGTCTATGATCTCGTTCTCAGCGTTGGCAATGCTTAACTAAGACGAAGTGGAGAAGCTAGAGACGCTGTTAACTCTGGCTGTACGCGATAAGGCAGACCCGACTGACTCGAGCTCTCCATTCGTAATGACGTCCGTGCCCATGTGCATGCTAGCAGCCTCGCGCCTGCGCGACGATTTTGCTTGGAAATGATGCGTATTTTTCTTAGTGGTGCGACTATATAAGCAGACCGTACAAAATGTACTCCTCAGTCTCTTTCTGTGAACGATGATTATAGATCGCTGAATTTCGTCTCCACCTCGTCAATTGTCGCCACTGTTGAGTATTTGCCTAGCATGGATGTTTGCCATGGTGACTGTAGGTCGTCTTGCGGCGAAGTCATGGAGTGTGCATATATAGGCGATCGCACCGTGAGACTTAACCTAGGTACGAGCTTGTCAAAATGTGTGGCTCTATTCATTGAGGTACATCGTACCTGTCTTACGGTAGAGGGGGGGGGCGAATAACCTGTAGGGGGATCCGAAAACATCTTCCAAGCACAAACGACAAGAAGTTTCACAACCCAAGTATCACAACCAAGCAACAGGTTCTTTTATATATCCTTCCTCTAAATCATCTGGCTGTGTATTTTGCTCGTTTTTTCGTAACTAATATGGGTTCTACTGTAATTTGGGGGTGAGTCTATGGTTTTGGGGGTGATTATAAACGTGCCCTAAAAGTTGTCGTGTCGAAATTACTTTTAACCTATATTAAACTATGCTAATAAGCATCATGGCGGTTTCGCATAATTTTCATCCATTTTCGTGGTTCAACGAAAAGACACAAAATTCAACAAGAAGAACAAAGTGGAGAAGATACTGATGGATCACTGAGTAATGACACTGTGAATCATATTGAGACGGATGATGCAAACAGTGTGCATATTATTGACCCATCAACAGTATACTCACTAAGTGACGAGCGTAAAATGGAGTTGCTGCATATTTCACCGTTTGTACGTGTGAATATTAGCTTGGAAATCTGCAGCTTTGCACCGGAAGTGATCTCGTGGCTGCTTAATGAGACGGACGGCTGGCAACTGCGTCTCTCTATTACGGAAAAGAACTATACGATCTATAACCAAAAGTTTTATTCCGTGTAAAGTAAAAGATATGTTTGATTTCTGTTGGGTGACCAATATGGCGCAGAAAATATCAATCAAACATACCAAGAAACAATATATCGTTGTGACCCCGCTTGATGACGATGTTGCTCATATTTATTGTAAGACGACAGGCAGATGATCATTGAATGTGGACGGTGTCCCAAATGTCAGCTACAATAGCAGTGTGTGTCGTCTCGTGATGCCAAATGAAGATCGATTCATCATTTTCCAGCAAAGGGTTTTGAAAGAGCGTGATTTCCATGATGAGAGATCATTCTCATGACTATATAAGCGGTGGGTTGTGTTCCGGCCTCACGTACACGATGGCGTTGAAGGCACGTTTGTAGAGGCCCAAGCTACGCGACAGGACGGCTCATTTACAAATAAAATAATGCGTACGACAGCTTTTGTGAACATTTGATTGGACGCTGCGCTTAGTCAAATTCCATGTTGGAGATGGTGATGGCACGTGATAAGACGAATTTGACGCTAGTTTACGCTCAGACGCTCAAGCTGTATGAAAAAAGATCTCCCGATGTTTTAAACGGGCAGGATGGCAGTCTGTTTATTAATCAAATTTTTGTGGAGTGAAAGGCTCAATGTATTCATGTGTCTGATTTTTTTTCGCGAAAAGTCATGTCGTGTTTTCGGATGACTGCCTCCTGTTGCCTTTGCTTGTATCTATGAGTTAGCAGGTCTAAAAGTAGATGTGATTGTTCCCCCTGTAATTTGGAAGAGGAGTCCACGTAACATTAAACGGCCGAGGCACTCACAAAGTGCCACTTCCTCTTTAGTCATCTTATCTTCTGCTTTTAACCATTCTTCAAAATATTCCACGAGGGTTTTCGGACACCACAAATATATTTTTTTTCTTTACGTTCATCGCCCTCTGTCCGTCAAGATTAGTGTTATCCTAATCAGCGTCATCAACATCATCAATGTCAACATCGTCCTCGTCGTCTTCTTGAACGCCCTAACTCCAAAAATCTGCTCATGATACGTCTCGGGGAATGTCGTCTGGACACTGAACACCATTTCCTGAAAAAACTTTCTAATATGCTGAGCAGAGGGGGTTTCAGGCATCCGATTTTTCAAGCAGAAATTGGTTAGAAGATCGAGCGAATTTCCACTTCAGTCCTCTGGATTCTGTCATGGACAAAAATGGGAATTGATATTTCACCAAATTTCTGTCCCCTGTGTATTTGCATATATTTCTCTAAGTACGATTTGCACCACTTAAAATACAATACGTGCACCTACTGTTATATCCAATCGACCCTCTCTAAAACGCATGAACGTTATTTACAGGATTTTGAGAATGCAGTCGCTAAGAACTTTCAGCCCAGAAATCGGGCTCCCGCGGTCAATTTCTTGCCCGATTTCTTGACTAATTTCTTGTTGAGGTATCAGTGAAGAAATCATATGTCAAAAACATTACCAATACTAATACTGTCACCGATTAGTCCTAAGGTAGGTAATCCTGCACTCTAAACCCCTATTAGGGGGTTTCAGAAATCTGATTTCTTTCACTTCAAGTACTCATTCTCACAATCCCTCAATTCATTTTACCATCATAGAATAAATTAAACCCCCTATTACGGGTTCAGTACATCGTGTCAGCACTTAGAGAAGGGCCTAAGCACCTTCGATTAACGATAATTTTATAGCTATTGACTTGACCGTGTATTGCGCGCACAATTTTATTCTGTGAATATTTGCGTGAACGGAGGGCTACTAATACTGTAACAACACGTAAAATGTTAGATACAACACCAAAGTTATAAATTGTTAGGTAGCCTGCATGTACTTTGGAAATTCACTGTTGATTTTCGAAATAGATATCATAAAAGATGCAGCTGGCACAACCAAAGCTACATTTACTGCTACAATTTCCACTACTTCGACTCAAATGTCTTGACCATTTACTTAATCAGTCATCGGTTGCTTGACTTTTCGAAGAGGCCGAGTGACCCAATTTATCATTTTGGAGCCGACTATTTCAGGCATTTTGAGCCGCTTGTTTTCTCGTTGTGCAGCTGCTTCCGTACGCTGTTGGATCGCAGAGCCGGCGAAACGTTTCCGCTGTAAGACCGCTTGATTTGCTTGATGCTGTCGTTATTACATCGCATTGGAAAGGTTTCATGCCACACGTGACGAGCTGCTTCCATGAAATATTGCGATAAAAAACTCTTCGATGGAGGATCGTCATTAAAATATGACGTAGCAGGTCGTTTTATCTTTCTGCCTTTCATTGCTTTCATGTCCAGATATCCCGCTACCAACGATTTGGGCTCTTTCGGTTCATTCGAACAAGATGAAGTATTCATTTTTCAAAACTGTCACATAAAAAAATTGAGTACTCATCCCCAAATCTTCGCGTCGAAGGTTTAGCGTCCACGTCAATTCCATTTTTTTATTCCCTCTCCACGTCAAAATTATATCGATACGTACTCAGCTATCACTGTCTTTTTTCTAAACTTTACTTCGTTTTCTATAGTTCGTTAAGAAAATCTATGCAGGTTAGGAAGCGGATATAGCTGATATATGTAGTAAGAGCAGCAGCAGGCATACACTTTTCCTCCTGTTGTTTGACGGCACAGGGTACCGTTTTCGAACCTATCATGGGTTTACTGTATATGGGGGTGAGTCTATGATTTTGGGGGTGATTATATGGGCGCCATAATAATAATCATATAAAAATAATAAAAATAACATGTAGTCTAATTATTCTTATCTATTAGCTACTATGATAGCATTTTTACGATAACTCAGGCTCAGTGAGACCGTCATGAGAGCTGTGGAAGTGTTTCTGTTGTCGCGACCCCATTTGTGACAGCAGCGTTGGGGAAATATCAAAGAAGCACTGAAGACATAGGAGAAGCCGCATTCCATCATCTTGTAAATGCCACGAGAAGCTTGGTAGCGCTGCCGTCATTCCACCACATACAAGACATGGTGAATCATGGCGAATTGTTTATGGGTGAAAGAGAGGTTTCACGTCGTAAAAGTACACTGCGAGAAGTATAAGTGCACACGTAATGGATATTGAGCGCGTCGTCACCGAGACGAACAGAAGGACCCACGACACCCAGATATAGCTCGCGAGCATGTCGAACACTTTATTGGCACTCTGGATAATCGTGATCTGGCTGATCAGCTAACCCTGCTCCGCATAAAGGATTCGGAGCAATTGGAACTGACTCTGAGGACGCTGCAGCGAGCCCAACGTCGACAGCCCATGGTCGAGGTAGGATCGAACCGGTACCGGTCGAAACCACACCCTGATCAGGGCAAGATAACAGCGGCACGACCAGCCAGAGCAATTCGGATGACCACGAAAGAATTGGACTGTTCCGGTTCGGAAGAGGAAAGTGGTCAATCAAGAATGAGCTCGGACGAGGAACAGTATCGTGATATCTTTGCGACGGAGCCAGTATATCGCCCGAGATCATCGATTAACGGCATGGATGGACGAAACCCTGGCGGGGTTAACCTGATCAGGACCGATATCGTAAGAAATGTGTGCATTGTGGGTCGACCAGACATGGAGATCGTGATTGCTGGAAAGGAATTACGTGTGGAAAATGTGATCGTAAAGGTCACCCGTCTGATCATTGTTTTTTCGTATGCAAAACTTGTGGGAAGCTTGACGACACCGGTGCCTGCCCTATTGGAGAATTTTTCAATCTGATGCGCAAGTGGTATGTGCTGACTAAACATGCTGGCATGCTTCCACCAGATGTCGAGAAAATGTTAAACTAGATCGCTCGCCTCGCTGATCAAATGAAAGGTCCGGCCAAGAACTGGCTTAAGCAGCTGAGCCGAGAAGTGCGTTCGAAGTGGCCTCGATTGTGTGAAGAATTTGAAGAGCAGTATTGCAACTCGGGGGTGTCGGTCGCGAGACAGTATTACCACATGAAGAAAAGATCCGACGAGACGCCGATCGAATACTTACATCGGCTGAATGTTGCTGGTCTACGCGCGAAAATGCCGATCGCATTTATGCATATGTCGGTAGCGGATATAAGTTTGAAGAAAAGAAGATAACCGACAATACATGTTCTAATTCGAATTACATCTATCGATGTCCTCAGAGTGGATGAATATTCCCGATCGGACGTGATCATGGAGTTGGATCGACTGCCTGGTGAATCCCGAGGATACTGGAAGTATCACTCTCCCGACAAATGGTTTAAACCGGCGAAAGCTAATGGAAAGATCAACAACGAAAAAACCACTATTCTATTTGACACTGGGGCAGAAGACTCGATCGTCGACTCCGCCTTTGCTCGTAAGGTGGGATGTCGTATAGACAGTACCCAGAGACAAGAATGTGTCGGGATCGGCGAAAGTTCATATACGACGGAAGGACGATCACGCGTTAAGATCACCTGGGAAGAATCCCTGGTCTACTATTTTAACGCTTGGGTTGGCCGGTTAGCCGGTCCAGATGCGATACTGGGAATGGATTTCATGGTACCAGCCGGTATACGACTTGACCTGTCTCATGGAACCCTGACTCTGCCGGATGAGGTGCAGATTCAGTTATCCGGCCGACAACCTTTGTATGGTACTCATGTACGGATGCTAAAAATGGGTCAGTACGAGAACATCGGGGTGTCCCGATCAGTCGATGTCATGATTCGGCCGAGTGATCGGCAACAGAAGTTGTGGCTAACCCGTGGTGAACGATGGGTACCAACGTTCGTTAAAGGTATCGGCAGATCAAGTTACATCAGGGTCACGAATATATCCGATCAGCCAGTGATCGTCCACGAAGACATGATCGTAGGGATGTGGTTACCCGAAGGGAAAGTACCTCGACAGATCGGGTATGTCTCAGTGGGATCACGAAGATATATTGAATGGCAGAATCTGGCTTATCAAGCCACCACAGACCTGATTAGTGACGAAGACTTAGCGGATGAAGATACCTTACCTATGGTCGAGAAGCCGGAATATGCTACGCCGACCAAGCTGCTGATCAGGAGACCGCCGATCGAAGCGATAGGGGAAAGCCGGGTCAAAAAAGGTCCACAAATATTGAATATTATTAGACCCGGCTCACCGAAGACAGCGGATCCAGAGAGCGAAAATGATGGTGAGGAGTTCAGGAACGATCTTGACAAATAAAAGGAGGATGAATCTGCCAAAGTCTTTACGGAGGAAAGTGAACCCGAAGTAGATCACCAGTTGGATGACCTACAAGGGGCGACTCAAGATGATACTGATCAGAAAAAGGCAGATCAGGTAGATGAACAAAGGTGTATACATGAAGGTGGTGATCAGTACATTGAAGGTATCGAGAAGCAGATGGCCGTTTTGCCGGAAGTATCGCCCAATATGCCAGAAGTCACCATGGAAGATCTACAGGTCGGTGATCCCGAAGTGAACACTCCCGAGCAGATCGATCAGCTAAAGAAGATCATCTGGAAAAGGCGCCATCTACTGATGGGGAAAGGTAACGCCCTACCCCCGGCCGCATTCGGAGCTGTTTGTGATATAGACGTGGGAAATGCGAGGCCGATCGCTCAGCGTTGTCGTAAAGTTGCACCTCAATACCGGGAAAAGTTATCCGATTTGATCAAAGGTTTGCTGAGTACAAAGATCATCCGACCATCAACATCGCAGTGGGCATCACCGATCGTGATCGTGATTAAGAAGAATGGGGTTGATATTCGATTGTGTATCGACTATAGAATGATGAATCGCCTCACGAAGTTGATGGTCTATCCGATGCCCCTGATCAATGATTTATTAGAAGATCTGGATAAAGTTTTATGGTTTTGTTCGCTGGATATGGCTAGTGGTTTCTGGGTGGTTTCGATGACTGATCGTGCTCGAGAGAGAAGGCTTTCGTTACACCCTTCGGACTTTTCGAATGGAATCGGATGCCGTTTGGATTAAAGAACGCCCCACAGATCTATCAGAGATTGATTGACAATGCTCTCTATGGGTATTTCCAGATCAGTGCTGATCGAGAAGCTACCGATCTACATGATGTGTTTACAGAGGGTGAACCGGACCAAGATCAGGGCCGATCAGTGTTGGGAAGGCGATCATATATAGATGGCATCTTGATCACAGCAACATCATGGGATATGCTATGCGATAAGGTCGAACGACTCTTAGATACCTGCGAGCTTTGGAGTTTATCGATCAGTGTAGTCAAGAGTTTCTGGGGTCAACCCAAGGTCGCCATAACGTGTCGAGCCAAGGTTTGGAAGCAAACCCGAAAGATCTGGCTGCTCTCAGCAACCTACCTTTTCCCCGATCACTGAAGGCCATGCAATCCTTTCTCGGATCTCTGAATTATTATAGCCGGTTTATCGAAGACTTCTCAATTTACGCCGCTATACTATATGAACTGAAGGAAGTGGATTATCATGGGCTACGAGAACGTGATCGAGTGGGAAGATCACTAAGTGAGACAGATCGCGAAACCGAAGTTACTGAAACGAATCTTGAGACTGGATCACTGATCGATCGAACTGTGCAAGGGTCAGAGGACCATTTGAAGCGAGCTGTGGTAGCTTTCAGTATACTGAAAGCGAAGATGATCAAGACGCCGATACTGAAGCATTTCGATTTGGAGAGGATTCCCGTGGTGATTTTATATGCCAGTAAATTGGTAATATCGGCCGCACTGGTCCAAGATCACGACGGAATTTATTGTCCGGTGACGTTCACAAGGCGAACATTAAAACCGAACGAAGTCAACTATGGTATTGCGGATAAAGACGTGCTAGCATTATTACGTGTATTTGGATGTTTGTTACTCTATGCTGGTAACTAGATCGATTAAGGTATTGTCCAGGCGATCTAGTTTGTCTTGGTTACTGTCGGCGAATGGGTTAGACGGGAGTCTGGGGCGATGGGCAGCGCTGTTATCTCAGTGGACCTTAGGAATCATCAAATGCACCAAGGGCGAAGAAGAAATTCTTGGAACACTAGCAGCCATCATCACACCCCGATCAGAAGTCGATGAAGCTCTGATCGAGGTCTCCTCGGAAGCAACCACGGGAATCGATCACTATATCCTCACCGATCGTCGGCTCGGAGGTAAATCTGATCGCTGTAAGTTTCGACGGATCAGCGAGTGTGAAGAAAGGCGTGGGGGCGTATAGCGCGTTGTTATGGAAGCTGCCAGAATGGACCGTTATATGTGCCGATTCGGATTATACTCCGGGTATCACGGTCAATGAGGCCAAATATCGTGGTCTGCTGCTAGGTTTGGATCTCTTGCAAGATCAAAAGATCGGAAGAGTAATCATATGCGGAGATTCAAACCTGGTAATTCGGCAGATCAGTGGAGAGATCGATTGCAAAGCACCGCGTTTTAAGTTGCTGAACGATCGCGTTATGAAAGCTTTACGTGGATGACCAAGGCATGATCTTTTACATGTGAAACGTGATTGGAATCGGAGTGCAGTTCACCTAGCCACTATGGCCATGCGTGATCAGACCGGATTAATAGTTACTGATCAAGCATTGCTGGAGGAACTGGTGGAGATCAATAGGCCGCCCGAGCTGATTCATGCGGAAGATAAAAAGGAAGCAGCCCAGCTCTCAATCATGACGAGATCACGAGCCAGATCAACACCTAACCGGTCGCTCTCTCGAGAAAGCCTAACAGAAGGAATAATACAGGAAACGCGGATTGAAAGAATTCTCAAGGCACAAGACGAAGAAAGATTGATCGTTGATTTGAAGGAATTTCTGAATAGATATTTGGAGAAATTGAGCCAGAGTGAAGCAAAACACTTTGTTAAGATCGCGTCCAGCTGTGAGATTGACGAAAACAATTTGTTGTTTTACTATGTTCAAGCTGATCAGGTCGACGCAGATCTGGACCGATCAGCAAGACTCGTCATTCTGGAGACCTTACAAGGAGATATCTTGCATCATTATCACCTCAGTTTAGAGGGTGGTCACCAGGGCGTAGGTCGGGCGTACCACAGGGTTCGCAAACATTTTCATTGGAGAGGCTTATATCAAAGTGTCCAAAAGTTTGTCGGGACATGTACGGATTGTGAAACCGGGAAAGGCATGCCGAACATCCGGGGTAGATCTTTTGGAAATATCCAGGCGACCTACTCTTTCCAAGTGATAGCGATGGATCACATACCGTCCCTGCCAAAATCGTTCAAGGGCAACCAGGAGTTCCAATAGTTTGGGTTGGCACATTGTGACAGATCAGCCAAAGGTAATGGTCGAACAGGTGGATATCAAGGTGGTTGAGCTGGTTCAGAGTCATGTGACTATATATATATAATTGCACGAGAACTACATTTGCATACATGTGAACGATCGATATACAAGATGGAGACAATATTGGTACCTGAAAATGAAGAGTGGATATGGAACGTGAAAGTTACCAAGAAGCTGTCGTGATATATTAATGATTACGAAAACAACGAAACGGAAGCTGGCTATGACGACAATCACGGGCCATAGTTCGCGCGCAGACGAGAAATCTTGAACGCCGGATGATCCATGAGGCTTGATCGTAATGGTTCCATCAGGTTTCTTGGCGATCGGCCAAGTGCAAGGCATCACGCAACATGATCGGAGCCGGGTGTCCATAGCCAGGATACCACTTCCTGCCGTCGGCCTTGAGACCTCGCGGTTCCGCCCGGCGAACAGACAGGTGCAGCACGGCAGGAAACAAGATAACTTCCAGGTCGCATTCGCCGCGTTTAATCCCATTGACCACATGGTCGCAGATCGCGGCCCAGACAGCCCCGGCTTTGGTGCGTCGGCGCTTGCGAGCGTGATGATAATGTTCCAACCACGCAGAAGTTGGGCGGTCGGGTGGTCAGCGTCGTATTGGCGGGAAAGGGACGCTCGGGACAGCCGAAGCCGGTTGCCTCTCCTCCAGGTCACCTTCGTCCCCGCCCTCGGAGTCAAGTAAAGCGACCGCTGGGTCAGCGAAGTTACGCCCGAAGGGGTCGCCACTGGAGCTCGACGATCAGCACTGCGAGATCGGGCCAGAACAGATCGGCCCTTTCGTCCAGATCAGTCGACTCGTCGTCCGAGTCAACAATAAGACGAGAGCTCTTGGCGGGAGCCACCTTCTACTTCGACGAGCTTGCCAGTTTACGTTTTGCAGAACTCAAGGTCGAGGATACTGATCTCGAGGCTAGCGGTAAACGGGGTGGAGCAGACGCAGTAGCCGCTGCAGTGCTGATCACGGGCTGATCAGTACCATGGGTCGGCGAGGAAGCGACGGAGAACGTGGGCGATGGCGGGGCAGACTCGGGAGGTTGCGATGGTGTCCCAGACGGAGCAAGAGAGCTGATAAGCTCAGGAAATCGTTGAAAAGCCGTCCGAAGCGACTCCAAATCGGTGTTCGGGTCGGTCAACCTATCCATGGTCTGGACCGCAATCTTCCTCACGTCGGCAATACGTTGGATCCAGACGCGATCATCGAGCTCTAGGGTTTCAAGTTTAACCCGAGCAAGATTAAGCTCGCGCCGACAATATTCAGCTTCCTCCCGACTCTCGCACAACCTTTTCTGCATGTTGGCGCGGCCGAGGCGTGAATCGGAAAGCTGCTTCACCAGATGATGGAACTGCTCATCGGAGTAGCGCATCTCGACCTCCAGACGCTCCACGTCCTCAGAAGTACGGATCTTGTCACGAAGCAGCTGATCATGGTCGAGACGGTGATCATCGAGCTGTTCCAAATGACCCACCATCTCGACCATTGAACGCTACATCGCCTCGATGCGCTCGTCTGGAAGCAAACATGG
This sequence comes from Sclerospora graminicola, assembly GCA_001887855.2. Taxonomy (NCBI): domain Eukaryota; phylum Oomycota; class Peronosporomycetes; order Peronosporales; family Peronosporaceae; genus Sclerospora; species Sclerospora graminicola. Next base: position 17,914 of record MIQA02001588.1, on the reverse strand, counting down.
AAAGTCATATACAGATCACAGAAGAAATAAAGGGGACGAACATACCTTGATCGCGAACAGTAACGGATAGCGAACAAATCAGTGACTGTAGAGAGACGACGGTATCCAAGGGCTTGGAGAGGCACAGAGCAGCGAGGTCAGTAGACAGCTGATCAAGCTCCATCGTCAGACTCTGGACGCGGCTCGTCATGTCTTGCAAATCTTGATCAGGTCTGTCGCGATCTAGTCGTACAGCCACCAGCTGGCTAGCCAGATCTGCAGAATCACGTTCCAGGGTATCGATTACGACCCGGTGGTTAAACAACTCGGCATTAAGCGCCCGATTGGTATCATATAGAGAAACCAACTCGGGAATTGAGCTTCGGAGTTCCAACTGCAACAGGCTAGCTTCGGACCAGATCCCCAGACTAGACGAGCTAGCTGTTCCAAGTAACTGACAGGGCGATCTGAAGATGGCCGAGCGGTAAGACTCCAAGGCGGGCGATACAAAGTCAGGGTCGTCGTGGGACTGATGAGGCTGGTCGTGATCGTGGCCGCGGTCGTGATTAGGGTGGTCGCTGGATCAGCCGAACTTGAAATTGGAGGTGAGTCAGTGATCAAAGGGGCAGCCGAAGATGTCGGAGAAGGAAGGGCAGATCGGTTCGAGTCAGCCATGGTAGTCGCCAAAGAGGAAATTTGGAAATGCATGAGTCGAACTGCAGTCGTTGCGCGGCTGCAGTTAAGCTCAGGGGCGGCTGTGGTAAAGCGATCAGAAAAAAATGTTGAGAATGAGGTGGACCACACATGGCCGTTGATTGGTGACGATGGAACACCCATCAACGTGAGACAGTTGATGGGTGGGACAGGCTGATCGAGCATACGACGAAAAGGTAGCGGACAACGGGTGCTCGTGATATGAAGGAATAAGCCAAGCACAGTTACTACGCCCGGTCCCAGACACTAACAGAACAGCGACGATCACGATCACGATGGGATAACGTTTATTGAGTGGAGTTCACGTGGAGGTATGACGAGATCGGCAGAGACAAGTTAAGATACCGCAGCAATGATGACGTGGCACATCGGAGACAGTTATCGGGCCGAATTATGAACGGTGCAGACGTTGAAGTGGACTATGATACAAAGTTCCGGCCCGATCGGCCGAGCCAACTGATTATGCCCAAGATACGAAGATTAGATGTGGAATGGAATGGGGCATGTGGAATGGCGAGTCGTGCGAGTAATGTCAAGTCAAGGCAAGTGATAATGATTGATGGATTTGTCCAAGGATGACGTGAGAAGGCCCGATCAGGCCCGATCGGCTGAAATCGGTGTGATATGTTTAGATAAAGGTCAGGAGTATGGCTGAGCGGGCGAACAAAGTCGTCGTGATGGTGACCCAGAGAGTTTCCGAAGTGATCTAGGGCTGATCGCCCTGATCACTACCCGATCACTCGGCTGATCGCTATGCCGATCATGATCAGGGCTGATCAGCCTCAAACCGGCGTCCAGACGCAAAGGCAGGTGAAGTTCTCAGTTAAGTCGGGCTGGATATGAAGTGAACAAGTGTCAGAGGGGCAGATCTCAAGTGGTTTCCAAGTTGTTTATCGAAAGATCGGGATGGTTGAAGATCGTTATAGAAGTCCGACCGTGATCAGGGCAGAAGTGGTACATATCAGTTTGAAGGTGCAGCCAAGATGGGTAAGGTGGTGCTATGCAACCGTGCGACGAAGTGAACAGGGTCGAAGTATAAATCAGGCACATGAGTTGGTGTATGGTACACTAGGTATAGGACATTGCATATATAATAACAGGTTTTGATTTCCCCCCTAAGCAAAGAGTCGCTCCGCCACGTGTTGCGGTCATTGGGAGCACAGGGTTAACTAGTCCCCTCTTGCTCAACTTAATTCCCGGTTAAGACTCGCTACGACGCATTTTGGCTTACCGGAAGACCCCCGACGGGTTTGTTTTAGGTGATCAAACCTCACCCTCAACGCACACGTGTTTGGAACACGTCATTAATATTGGAAAAGGTTTTGTGGAGATAACGTTTGTGGATTACTGTGGAAGATCGTGGTTTGATCGCGTTTTCTTGGTTTCTTGTTATCTCTCTCTCATTGGCTGGCCTGATCGGACGAACTTTCCCGATCAGTGCCTAGATACTGATTAAGTATCGACCCCAACCCGTTCTCCAGTGAAGATTTCCACCCGAGGACACCCCCCGTCTCGAGAAGGTCATCCCCTCCGACCTGATCAAGATCATCGTTTTCGTCACCGAGTCCACCTGAGTGAGTGTAACCGCCCCCGATCAACGGGTACACAAGGTAAGATGAAGTTGAACATAGATCCTGACGCGCATGACGACCGGTCAGATGACCGGGGGGATCAGATCAGTCATCATAATGGTGATTCATCGGATTCTGATGGCGATCACGATCAACGGAGTACCCCCTCCGATAGTTGGTTGTCATGGCCAGTGGGCATCCGGATTTCACCCAAGACTTCTTTCATAGATTTGGAAATCGGCTCCACCACACTATGCAATCATTTTTGAGCAGCCTGAACTTCTAAAGTCGGTTCATTGAGGATTTCGCGATCTATGCTGCCGTTTTGTATGAGCTACGGGAAGCGGATAACCACAAGTTGAGAGAGCAGGATCAGCAAGGAGAAATGCTGCCCGGGCCAATAATATCAGCAAATGATATGTTGCTCGGTTCAACTATTTCTGCCAATGATGTGCTGCCCGGTTCAACTATTTCGGCCAATGAGATGTTACCCCCGTCTACCCAGACAGGCAGCCGGCTGACAACAATCAGTGCTACTCGGCCAGACGACCACATGACCAGGGCGATGGTGGCCTTTGGTATGCTGAAAGCAAAGATGGCGACCACTACTGAAGCATTTCGATGTTAATAAGGTGCCCGTGGTCATCATCTATGCTAACAAGTGGGCTTTCTCAGCTTCCCTAGGGCAGGGTCACGATGGAGTGTATTGTCATGTGATGTCCACCAGCCGGACTCTGAAGGCTAACGAAGTGAACCCTTGGCTGGTGGACAAGGAAGATTTGGCCCTGTTACGAATCCTGGATGTATGTTATACGATATTGGTATCCGGTCCTATTAAGATGTTATCCAGATGGTCGACCCTGTCATGGCTTCTTACAGCAAACGGAATTGATGGTCGGCTGGGTAGATGGGCCGCACTGTTGTCCTAGTGATTTCTAGATGTGATCAAGTCCACTAAAGGAGAAGAAGAGATATTGAGCACATCAGCAGCCATCATCACCCCAAGGCAGAAGTAGAAGAAGCACTGATTACGATTAGCGCCCCGAAAGCAGCCACTAAAATACATCACACTACCGCCACCGACAGTTGGGCCAGCGGAAGAGCTGATAGTTTTGAGCTTCGATGGGTCAGCGAGTGTCAAGTAGGGAGTGGGCGCCTATAGTGTCATTTTGTGGAAGCTGCCCGAGTAGAACATGGTCGCCGCTCCCTCTGACTTCACGTCTGGGATAATGGTGAACGAGGCGGAGTACCCAGGATTGCTGCTTTGCTTTACTAGCTGGCCAGACACAGGGGTGGATTATTACATGCGGTGACTCCAATTTACTGATCCGACAAATCACTGGGAAGATAGACTGTAAGGCCCCCGACTAAGGCTGTTGAATGATCGGGTCAGGTCAGCTCTGAGGAAATGGCCAGAGCACGAATTGTTACACGCTAAAAAAAAGACTGGAATACAGTGCAGATCACCTGGCCACGCTGGCTATGCGCGACCAAGTTGGAATCACGGCTTCTGATTCAACCTTGCTATCGGATATGGCAGATGTCAATCAACTACCCGAAATTATCCGATATGTTGGCACTGAAGGAGTTACTCGGGTGAATGCTGCCACCATGTTGCAAAACAGCCGTTCACCGGCCGCCAGTCTGCCACCTACTGAAGGAAGAAATGAAGGGATAGTGCAACGGTTGCGGGTAGATCGGATCCTCAAAGCGCAATATGAAGAAGAGTGGATGGTAAATTTTAAAGCGTATCTGAATGAAGAAGTGGAAAAGTTGAGTGCAGAGCAGACCAAAGAGTGTTTTAAGATGGCCTCAGAGTATGGAGTAGATGGGGATGGGTTGTTGTTTTTCTATCGAGATGCTGACCAGTACGAAATAGACAGGGATAAGTCCCCCCGGCTAGTTGTGCCGACCCCTTGCAGACGGATTTACGCTACCACTATCACGTAAGATTGGAAAGGGGACATTTAGAGTGTCGGACGGACCTATCATAAGATCAAAGCGCATTTCCACAGGCGAGGTCTCTATCGCAGTGTGCAGACTTATGTGGGAAGTTGTCCGGACTGTGAGACAGGGAAAGGTCGACCGACCATTAAAGGACAGTCACCTGGGAACATACAAGCCAGCTATCCTTTCCAAGTCATTGCGATGGACTACATCCAATCCTTACCTAAATATCGAAATAGATATACCGAATTGTTGATCTGGACGGATTTGTTTACCGGGCTGGTCATAGCAAAAGCCAGTTTCACCGTACCGCGCAGCAGGTTGCTCAGAGTTATAAGGAATGCGTGTTCAGAAGTTTCGGGGCAAGCGAGGTCATTAGACATAATAGGGAACCTGGATTTTTGGCGGACGTGTTCCGATCCTTTAAGAAGATCTTGAAAAAAAACAGAGCGCGACCACGGCCTATCGTCCACAAGTAAATGGGAAGGCGGAAAGAATGGTACAAACCCTGGCTAGAGCCCATAAGATGTATGTGGTGGAGGCCGACCAGCACGACTGGGATAAATACGTCGAAAGGCTGGTTTTTGCTTTTAATTCGTCGAACGATCGGGTAAGGGGAGACATCCCTTTTTATTTAGCTTACGGATAGGATCCTGGATCCACCTTGGAAGCCTCTATCCCAATAGGGTGTACTCGAAGCCTTAACCGAGACGCTCATCGTTGGAGGATGGGAGTACATCGCCATTACTCGCGGGCACGTGAAAAAGAAAACGAACGCCCCCGGCAAGCTTTCCAGGACACCGCCGATCGGAACAATAACTAGGTCAGGGAGCACGGTATAGAGCCAGGCTCCCAAGAATAGTTATACCTAGATCGAGTTAAGGAAGGTTATTTACAAAAATTAGCCCATACGTGGCACGGCTCTTTCCGTGTAGCAGAGCTGGTCAAGGAGCACGCCTTTAAGCTGGTTACGGCAGGCACTAATTACAATGTTTTTCAAAACGTGCACGTCTCCAAGCTGAAATTGGTGAGACATTTCCCAGATCACCCGAGTACGCGCCTGGTATCGGAGAACGACAGGTTCGATTTCGACGAAGCCCTGTTGCAAGAAGATGGTTGGGACAAACCGCTGGACCCAGACGATATGAAGTGAAAAATATTTTGGATGTTCAATCTGGACGGAATACGAGGTGTGGCCGGACCCACAGGGAATTACGGGTACAGTGGGAAAGCTACGAAGAAGAATCGTGGGTAGATGAGCTGGATCAAAATTTTGGAGCGCTCATGAGGGAGTTCGACCGCCAACGAGCGAGCCGGAATCGTTTCAAGGCCATGCCAACCCATGAAGAAGGTGGGACTTACCCAGAAAATTAGGTCATTCGGTTGTCAGGCAGCAGGTCCGGCCAGATTAGGCGATATGGATCGACCAATCAAATGATGGGCAGGAACTAATTTGGCCGAAAATGGACCAATCAGATGCTGGACAAGATCATTCGAAGTAATCATGAGTGATGGAGTGGTGAAGCTGGACAGGCGGTTGGATTATGGAAAGCTGAAAACGTTGTTTCGATAGTGACGTTTCGAGGTTCTCGAGAATGGCTTCGTCGTCGTCCACCTCGAGCAGGTTTGGTGTATTTTTCTCATCCGGGGAAGCGGTGGATGGCCCTCGGAGGTCATGAGGAGAAATGCCAAGAAGAACGGGGGAGGACGGAGAGCCAGGCAAGGATCTTGTGTTTTGGTTACGAAGAGGCGAGCCACCGAAAGCCAGCAGACCAGAAGTGGTTGAACTTGGATCAGGACTGGAGCCCAGCTCACCCTTTTCCAAGGCCTTTGACGTTTCTACCGACAAGGCTGACTGTTTGAGCTATTTAGTGGGCGCTAGAGGAGGGAGCGACGAAATCCCGCTAGATCGGCGTTTTCCTCTTGCTTATCGGAAGGTCCTCGGGGGATGGTGAAGAAGTCGGCTGCATGCTGGCTGGTAATGGCAGATGGTTAGGGTCTCGGGAAGCATCCCAGATCAGGAGGCGTGTGGTTACCCGTCCGCACTGAAGTTTCTGAGGAGGACAGCTTTTGCTCGGATGATCCGACGCCGGCACCAGAGTCAGCAGACAACGGTAAAGACAGTTGGGCGGGGGAATCGGAACCGAGACCGCGAGGGCAGGCCAAGTCGAGAAAATTCCGGATGGCCCGTCGGATAGGTGCGGAGCCCTGCATCAGACGCGACACTCTGGCATTTGCCTCTGTCAGACGGTCTCGGGCAGCCTGTATTGCGGGCAAGCCGTCTTCGTGGTGCTTCATAAGGTCAGAAACCACTTGCCGGGATTAGGCCACGCTCGACTGGGCTTGGTATTTGCTACTTTACATTCCTGGATTTGGCGTTGAAGTTCGGGCGGGACGGACGTCGACTTCTCCAGGGGTTTCTTGTACTCCCCCAGCTTCTGCGAGAGGTGGATCCGGTGGAATACTAGCTGGCCCAAGCTCACTTGTGATTTTTCCAGTCGCTGAGAGAGACGGATATACTCCTCGTAGTGCTTCGTTACTTTACGGGAAGCATGACAGGAATTGAGCATAAGATGTGCAATTGCATGACGCGTTTTTCTGCAGGGACATATAGAGTGAGCAAATGAAGAGACGAGCCCGAACAAGCGTGAACTCACCTACCTTGGTAATCCACGGTGACTACTGCCTTGTGATACAGGATGCGCAGGGAGTCACTCAACTCAGACTTGTATCGGTCCTTCTCCCGAACGAGGTCAGCCTTTTCATTCTCCAATTGATCAATGTGGTTTTGTAATTGGATGGCAGCGAGTATCTCCCGGACTTTGGACTTGTCTGCCCGGTGATCGACCAGTCACGACATCAAGGATAGCTGAGTGTTCGCCTTCTCCAGAGTTGCCACCTGAGAGGTCAATGCAGTAATTTTATTTCTCAGGCTACCCACCTTCGGCTGCCGTGGGCGGCGCCCGAGACTGGGGGATCGCGCGCTTAGGTAGCATACCGGTGGCCTCGCTGCCCTTGGAGGGCGATCCAACGATGAGTCCGTGTTGGTATCATTGTGACAGGATATGAGAACGGTGGATGATTCGAGACGCAAGATGCGTAGTGAGATCGTGACTCGACCGTTGTCCGACTGCGACAAGACTTAGGGGCGGCTGTGGTGAAGTGATCCTGGAATTAACGGGCTAATGAAAATTGAATACACTCATGTGATTAGTAGAAATGTTGGATCAAGCTAACTGCCCGGATCGGCCACCACCGGACGCAGGATGACAGCTACCAAAGGTGTTCAGGGGCAGTCACGAGCGACAGATCGGTGAAGGGCATGGAATCAAGCTAGATGAAGGTGATTCGGAGGCTTGGAACCCGATTAACCATAAGTTGGCCGGCCGGACCAGGTGGAGCTGGATGGCCGTCGATGGTGGTTATAGGGGGGGCAAGGGGTGGATGGGCTAAGAGATGTACGTATGAAGAGCCCTGAGGAAGGCTATTCCCCTGTAGAAGCCGAATGGGACGACGAAGGTGGATGCGTGGCCTCTAAAGGGGAATAGGTGTCGGCGGCCAGGTCTTGTTCATGTCGAGTTGGATGGCTATCCAGGTCGGTCTGGCTATTTGGTGTACGGTACACACAGGCTATCCAGGTTAAGCAGGATATTACGGTACACAAAAGCTTTCCAGTTTGAGCTGACCGCGCTATTACATGTAAGGCACATAAGGCACATAACTGTCCATCCAGGTTTTTTTGAAAAGGTTACACAAGAACCAGCAGATATTATAGTCCATTCCGGTAATTTCCACAACAACGCACTTTACGCCCCGACACCTTTCATTACGCTCTCTGGTCCGTCGAAACTTATGACGATCAGGTTTTCATCCGAACCTACAACCGGTGGGGGTATAATGATCGATTCTCGCAGTTGTTTCCGAGGAGCAACCTCGATCAGGGCTTCGTCGACTTCTGACCGGGGGGTGATACAGGCTGCTGAGGAACCGAGAATTTCTTCTTCACCCTTGGTACATTTGATTTATTTCCAAAGTCCACCGAGATAATAACGCTGACCATCGCCCCAGTCTTCCATCAATTCCTGTCAAAGATAATAACCAAGCTAGGGTGGTTCATCTAGAGAGTACTTTAATCTGTCTGGTCATCAGCATAAAATAACAGACATCCAATATGCGTAATAGTGCTAGCCTTTCTTTATCCACCATGCCATAATTAACCTCATACGGTTTAACGTCCGACTTGTGAATGTCACTGGACAATACACTCCATCGTGATTTTGGACCAGTGGGGCTGATATTGCCCACTTACTTGTCTATAAAATCACCACGGGAATATTTTCTGGATCGAAATGTTTCAGTATCGGGGTCGAAATCATCTTCGCCTTCAGTATACTGAAAGCTACCATAGCTCGTTCCATATGACCTTCCAATCTAGACACGCTTCGGTCGATCCGTTAGCCAGTTTTGAGATCCGATTCGTTAATTTCAGTTTCGTTACTGGCCTCGTTCGGTGATTTTTCTAACTGATCCCAATCTTGTAGCCTGTGATAATCAACGTCTTTCAACTCGTATAATATAGCGACATATATCGAAAAATCTTCGATTAACCGGCTATAATAATCCAGGGATCCGAGAGAAGACTGCATAGCCTTTAGTGATCGGGGAAAACGAAGATTACTAATCGTACCCAAATCCTTCGAATTTGCTTCCAAACCCTGAATCGACACATTATGACCAAGATAAGCGACCTTGGTCTGTCATCAGAAGCCCTTGGCCACGCTGATCGATAAATTCCAGCGTTCACAAGTGTCGAGGAGTCGTTCGACCTTGTCACATAGCATATCTCATGACGTTGTCGTAACCAAGATATCGTCTATATATGAGCGCCTTCCCAAAACTCACCGTCCTTGATCCTGGTCTAGTTCACCTTCCGTGAACAAATCGTGAGGTTCGGTGATTTCCGGTCGAAACTGATCAGGAAATATCCGTAGAGGGCATTGTCAATCAGTCTCCGATAGATCTGCGGAGCGTTCCTCAATTCGAACGGCATCCGGCTTCATTCAAAAAGACCGAATGGTGTAACAAAAGCTGATATTTTCCGAGCACGATCGGTCATCGAAGCCACCCAGAAACCACTTGCCATGTATAGTGAGCAAAACCAAAAAAATATCTAGATCCTCAAATAAATCATTTATCAAGGGCATCGGAAAACCCATCAAGTTCGTGTGGCGGTTCACCATCCTATAGTCGATAAAGAGTCGAATATCAACCCCATTCTTTTTTCTCACAACCACAATCGGTGATGGTCACTGCGTATTGAAGGTAGGATAATTTTCGTACTTAACAGGCCCTTGATCAAATCGGATAGCTTTTCCCGGTATTATGGCGCGACTTTGCGACAAAGTTGAGCGAACGGTCTCGCATTTCCTACGTCAATACCACAAACATCTCCGTAGGCATCTGGGGGTAGGGCATTACCCTTCCCTATCAATAAATGACGCCTTTTCCAGATGATAATCTGTAATTGATCGATCTGCTCGGGAGTGTTTACTTCGGAATCACCGCTTGTACGTCTTCCAGGGTGACCTCCAGTATGTTGGGTGATACTTCCGGCAAAACCACTATCTTTTTCTCGATTTCTTCAATGTATTGATCACCAGCTTCGTTTATACGTACTTGTTCATCCACCAGATCTTTTCCTTCCGCTTCGGTGTCAGACCGGATCGCCCCCAGCTACTCATCTGGCTGGTGATCTTTTTCGGGTTCCACTTCGGCTTTAGCAAATACGACGGGTTCATGTTCCGATTTCTCCCCCAAAATCTCCGTTCTCACATATTCTGTTGGCGTCAGAGTCGTCTTTAATTGTGTCATCATCATTTTCATCCTTGGTTCAGTGGTAATTGGTGATCCGGGTCTAATAACGTTCGAAATCAGTGGACCATTTTGACACGACTTTCGCCCGTCGCTTTCACCGACGATCCTCTGATTAGTAACTTGGTCGGAGTTATATATTCCTAATTTTCAACTAAAGGTGAGGTGTCTTCGTCGTCCAAATCTTCATCGCTGATCAGGTCCGTGATGGCTTGATACGCCAGTTTTTTTACAATTCCAAATACCTTCGTGATCCCACTGGGACATACCCTATCTGTTGAGGTACTTTTCCTTCAGGCAACCAAATCCCCAGGATCATGTCTTCATGAACAATTGATGACGGACCTGATATGTCGGTAATCCTGATATAGCTTGATCTACAATCTCTTTGACAAAAGTCGGTACCCATCATACACCACGAGATAACCACAATTTCAGCTGCCGATCAGTCCACCGGATCATCACATCAGCCGATCGAGCTCCCGCAATGTCTTCATATGGACCCATTTTGAGCTTCTGCTTATGGTTACTATATAAAGGACGTCGGCCGGATAACTGTATCTGTACTTCATCTCGGAGGGCCAGGGTTACGTGAGAAAGATCAAGTCGTATACCGGCAGGAACCATGAAATCAATTCCCAATATCGCGTCTTGACCGGCTAACCGGCCAACCCAAGCATTGAAATCGTAAACAAGGAAGCCTGTCAGCGTGTTTTTAACACGTGATCGCCCTTCAGTCATATACGAACTTTCGCCGACCCCTACACATTCCTGCCTCTGGGTACTGTCTTTACGACATCCCACCTTACGAGCAAAGGCGAAGTCGATAATCGAGACTTCTGCTCCAGAGTCAAATAGAATGGTAGCTTTTTCATTACTAATCTTCCCATTAGCTTTTGCTTGCTTAAACCACTTGTCAGGAAGGTGATACTTCCAGTATCCTCGGGATTCACGAGGCAGTATGTCCAACTCCGTGATCACGTTCGATCGGGAATTTTCGTCCACTCTGAGACTGTGAATCTTACATCGATCGGCACAATTTGAAATAGACCATGTATTGTTGGTTATCTTTTTTCCTCAAACTTATCTCTGCTACCGACGTATGCATAGATGCTGAATCTTGACCGCTCGGCTCGAGCCAGATTCTAACCTGGCGAGCGATCTAGTTTAACATTTTCTCGACATCCGGTGGGAGCATTCCAGCATGTTTAGTCTGCACGTATCACTTGCGCATCTGATTGAGAGAAAAATCAATCCGACAGGCGCCACCATCGTGACAGCTTCCTTCCGACTCTCGCACAACCTTTTCTGTATGTCGGCACGGCCGATGCGAGAATCGGAAAGTTGCTTGACCAGGAGCTGGACCTGCTCATCCGAGTAGCGAACCTCGACTTCCCGACGCTCTACGTCCTCGGCAGTGCAGATCTTGTCGCGAAGCAGCTGATCACGGTCGAGACGGTGATCATCGAGCCGTTGTAGATGATCCACCATCTCGACCATCGAGTCTCTCATTGCCTCAATACGTTCGTCTATCATCGGCGCGAGCTGAATCTTGCTCGGGTTAAGCTTGAAACCCTGGAGCTTGATGAGCGCACTTGGATCCAACGCCATGATGATTTGAAGAAGATCGCCCACCAGACAATGGACAGCTGGACTGACCCAAACGCTGATTCGGGGTCGCTTCGGACGGCCTTACGTGGCATCCCCGAGCTGGTCAGCTCTCTTGTTCCGGCCAGCGCACAATCCCACAAGTCTCTTGGATCCGGCCAGCCGTCGCCTACCTTTTCAGTCGTTTCTTCTCCGCCGATCGACGTGGATGCTGGCCAACCAGCGATCAGCGAAACGGCGGCTCCTGAGCCCACCCCGTCTAGGCCGCCATCAGCTTCGAGACCGGTCACGTCGATCTTGGGTTCGCAAACGAGCAAGTCATTCGAAGAGGTAAACGGTTCCGGCTAAACGCTCTCGCTTCGTCGCCGACTCTGACGATGAGTCAACAGATCTGGACGAGCGAACGCGAACTGCTCTAGCCAAGTCACGCAGCGCTGATCGTCGAACTTCGGTCACGACCTCGTCGGGCTCAGCCGCATTGAATCAGGCCATCGCTTTGCTTGACTCAGACGGCGATGAAGAGAATAAAGTGGAAGACAAGCGACCGGTTCCGGCTGCTTCTGGTGGTCCTTCGACCGACGATATGACGCCAACTGCTAGGCCGGCCGGTTTCACTGGCGTCTTCATTCCCGCGAGTAAATCGCCGCTCAAGCGGGACGACTACAGCTATGACCCGAAGAAGAAATTCATGGACCTGTATATCGTTCTGCAAGGGAGACCGTCGGAGGCCCTGATGGCGACCCGACAACCTTGGAGTCCTCCTCAGTTGTGGGACCTAACGCCTTTGGTCCTTCTGATAGGGAGGAAAAACGTTCCTTGCTGCTGGTCCCGTCCGCCAAGGTGGATCTTCCTGGTCAGGTCGTCGACGCCCGAGAAGGACGACTGGCAACCTCAACTGCTGAAACCAAGGGTCGTCGAGCTCTTGATCGACTCGAAGCCTTGGGAGGTTCTCGCGAAGCCTATGCCCGGATTGAACTTTTCTGATCGTCCCTGGTATAGAGCTCTGAAGGGACGCCTGGATGCGTATTGCCTGGACCATGGTCAGGCGCTATGGAAGGCGACTCTTCACTTCCCGATCACTCCCTGTATCGTAAGGACGCTTGGCTTGAGCATTACTTCCATGCTCGCAAGCGTCGACGCAGCAAAGCTGGAGCTGCTTGGGCCGCGATCTGTGACTTCGTAGTGGATGGGATCCAGCTTAGTGAGTGCGACCTGGACGTCTTCCTGTTCCCCTCCGGGCTGCATCTGCCTGTTCGCCGGGTGGAATCATCAAGTATTACGGCTGACGGCGGGGAATGGTATCCCGGTCATGGGCACCCGACTCCGATCGGCTCGTTGCGCGATGCCTTGGACTTCGCCGATCGTCAAGACCCTTGGCGAAACTAATACCGCCTAAGCCCCATGGGTCATCCGGCGCTCCAGATCTCCCGTCTGCGCGTGAAGTATGGCCCGTAGTTATCGTGATAACCAATTTCCATTTCATTATCTTTTAACCATTAATATATCGTGATAACTTTCTGATGACTCTTATGTTCCATATCCAAAACTTCATAACCAGATTCACAGCGTTATCCTCATCTTGTGTGTCCGATCGTTCATATGCACGTGCATGTAATTTTCATGAATATATGTATATGCATGTCTGTTGACTCCGAACCAGCTCAATCAACTTGGTCTCAATTTTTTTTTGACCATTACCATTGGCTGATCCATCGTAATATGTCAACCCAGACTATTGCGACTCCCGGTTGCCTTCTTCGTGAGTTTTTGCATCACTCCAAATCGGTTTCGTCTCACCTTATCGCGTTTAAACTCTCTTAATAAAGCTTCACAGTTGAGGTCCCGTTCATCTACCCATGCTGGATCGTCATAACCTTGCCGCTGAACCAAGTAATCACGATGGGTCCGCTGATCGGGTATCCAAAATCTTCTCAAATTCAAATTCAATTCGATCCGACGTTCTTTCCCAACTGTCTTCGGGCAAGACAGCCTCATCGAAGTCAAACCTTGGCTGATCATCGGATGACAACCTGGTTTTTGGGCGATCGGGGTATTCCCGGACCAGTTTCAGCTTCGACAAATGAACGATCGGGAAAATTCCGTAATCGGTACCAGCAGTGATTAACCGAGCAGCATGATCGCTGATCAATTCAGATACATGGAAGGGTCCATGCCACAGGTGTGCTAACATCCGGGCGTATATTTCTTTCACACGATGCAAGTAAAGCCAGACCCTTCATCCTGGTTCGATATTATGCGAATCGGCTTGATCGTTATTCTGATCAGCCCTTTCTTGGATCGCCCTCCGCAGTCGTTCATTCACCTGTTCCCGCGCATGCTGGTAATGACGTTGGAGTCCCATACACCATCGACGGGCTTCGCGATTTCGATCTCGGGTACATCCGACGGGAATCACCGATTCGATAGTGGATCGGGGGTCCCAACCATACGCCACGTAAAACGAAGTATCTCCCCTGATCCGATCGAAAGAAGAATTTAACGCAAATACCAGTCTATGCATACTCATCCCAATTTTGATGAGACGAATCTGCGACATACATTTTAATAGCTCTGGTTGGCGTCTGTACCATACGCTCGGCCTTGCTGTTCGCTTGCGGTCGGTAGGCCATGGTCGCGCTTTGTTTCTGACCAAGCATCTGATTGAATGATTGAAAAACTTCGACCATGAAACCTGGTTTCCGATCGTGCCTGATCACCTCATTTGCTCCAAACCGCCTAAAGACACATTCCTCATAACTGCAGGCGACTTGTTGGGCTGTTCGGGTAGATCCCGCTTTCGTGATTACCAATCCCGTGAACAAATCAGTCCAGATTAGCAGTTCTGTATTGCCTTTGAACGATTTCGGCAAGGAAGGTATGTGATCCATCGCTATCACTTGGAAATGGTAAGTCACATGGATGTTCCCGGGTGACACGTTCCAATAAACTTTTGGACACTTCGATATAGACCTCTCCAGTAAAAATGTTTGTGAATCCTGTGGTATGTCCGACCCACACCCTGGTGACCGCCTTCTAAACTGACGTGATAATGATGCAAGATATCTGCTTGTAATGTCTCCGGCATCACAGTCGGTCCAGATCTGCGTCAGTCTGATCAGCTTGGGCATAGTAAAACAACAAATCGTTTTCGGCAATCTCATAGCTGAACGCGATCTTAACACAATCTTTGGCCTCATTCTGGCTCAATTTCTCCAAGTCTCCATTCAGAAAAGCTTTCAGATCAACAATCCATTTTTCTTCGTCTTGTGCCTTGAGAATTCTTTCAATCCGCATCTCCTGCACTATTTCTTCTGCTAGACTTTCTCGAGAAAGTGGCCTGCTGGGTGTTGATCTGACTCGTGACCTCGTCATGATCGAGACTTGCGCTGCATCCCGTTTATCTTCCGAATGAATCAGCTCGGGCAACCTATTAACCTCGACTAATTTTTCCAGCAATGCTTGATCTGTAATCATCGATCCAGTCTGATCACGCATGGCGATTGTGGCTAGGTGATCAGCACTCCTATTGCAGTCACGTTTCACGTGTAAGAGGTCATGACTTGGCCATCCACGAAGAGCTTTCATAACACGACCATTCAACAACTTCAAACGCGGAGCCTTGCAATCGATTTCTCCGGTGATCTGCCGGTTCACCAGATTTGAATCTCAACATATGATTACCCTTTCACTCTTTTGCTCTTGAAGGAGATCGAAACCTAGCAGCAGACCACGATACTCGGCTTCATTGACTGTGATGCCAGGGGTATAATCTGAACCAGCAGATATGATAGTCTATTCCGGCAATTTCCACAACAACGCACTATACACCCCAACGCCTTCTTCGCGCTAGTGATCCGTCGAAACTTATGACTGTCAAATCTTCATCCGAGCCGACGACCGGTGGGGGTATAATGATTGATTCTCGCGGTTGCTTCCGAGGAGCGACCTCGATCAGAGCTTCATCGACTTCTGATCGGATCGGCGTGTGATACTGGCTGCTAGCGTACCGAGAATTTCTTCTTCTCCCTTTGTTCATTTGATGATCTCCAAAGTCCACTGAGATAACAGCGCTACCCATCGCCCCAGTCTTCCGTCAATTCCGTTCGAAGACAATAACCAAGCCAGAGTGTACCGCCTAGACAATATTTTGATCGATCTGGTCACCAGCATAGAATAATAGACATCCAATAGCGTAATAGTGTCAGCACTTTTTTATCCACAATGCCGTAATTGACCTCATTTGGCTTCAACGTCCGGCTTGTAAACGTCACTGGACAATATACTCCATCGTGATCTTGGACCAGTGTGGCTGATATTTACTGGCATATAAAATCACCACGGGAATCTTTTTCGGATCGAATATCGGAGTCTTTGCCTTCAACATACCGAAATCTACCATAGCTCGTTCTCTAAAACCCTCTGTCCCTGGCACAGTTCGATCGATCAGCGATCAAGTCTTAGATCTGATTCGTTAATTTCGGTTTCGTGACTAGTCTCATTCAGTGACTTTCCCACTTGATTACGCTCTCGTAGTCTATGATAATCCACTTCCTTCAACTCGTATAATATAGCAGCATATATCGAGAAGTCTTCGATAAACCGGCTATAGTAATTCAGGGATCCGAGAAAAGACTGCACAGCCTTTAGCGATCGGGGAAAAGGACGATTATTGAACGTACCCAAGTCCTTCTGATTTGTTTTCAAGCCTTGAATCCACATATTATGACCAAGATAAGCGACCTTGGGCTGACCCCAAAAGCTCTTAGCCACGCCGATCGATAAATTCCAACGTTAGCAAGTGTCAAGGAGTTTCGACCTTATTGCATATCACATCCCATGACATTGCCGTAACCTAGATATCATCTATATATGATCGCCTTCCCAAAACCGATCGTCTCTGATCTTGGTCCGGTTCACCTTCCGTGAATACATCATGTAGATCGGTATTTTTCCTATCGGCACTGATCTGGAAATATCCGTAGAGAGCATTGTCAATCAATCTCTGATAGATCGGTGGATCGTTCTTTAAACCGAACGGCATCCGATTCCATTCGAAAAGGCCGAAAGGTGTAACCAAAGCAAAAATCTCTCGAGCACGATCAGTCATTCAAACTACCCAGAAACCACTAGCCATGTCTAGTAAACGAAGCCATAAAACTTTATCTAGAGCCTCAAGTAAATCATTTATTAAGGGCATCGGATAGACCATCAACTTCGTGAGGCGATTCACCATTCTATAGTCGATACAAAGTCGAATATCAACCCCATTCTTTTTTATCACAATCACAATCGGTGACGCCAACTGCGATGTTGAAGGTCGGATGATTTTGTTACTCAACATGCCCTTGATCAAATCGGATAATTTTCTCGGTATTGTGACGCGACTTTGCGACAACGTTGAGCGATCGGTCTCGCATTTCCAACGTCTATATCACTAACAGCTCCATAAGCGGCTGGGTGTAGGGCATTACCCTTCCCAATCAATAAATGACACGTTTTCCAGATGATCTTCTTTAGTTGATCGATCTGCTCGGGAGTGTTTACTTCGGGATCACCGATCTGTAGATCCTCCAGGGTAACCCCCGGTATATTGGGTGATACTTCTGGCAAAACTGCCATCTGTTTCTCAATATCTTCAATGTATTGATCACCACCTTCATGTATACACACTTGTTCATCTACCGGGTCTATTTCCTCCGGTTCGGTATTATCTTGGGTCGCCACTAGCGGATCATCCGACTGGTGGTCCACTTCGGGTTCATCTTCGTCCTTAACGACTTCAGCAGGTTCATGTTCCTTTTTCTCCCCAGAATCGTTTCTAATCTTATTACCATCATTTTCACTCTCCGAGTCAGTTGCCATTGGTGAGCCGGGTCCAATAACGCTCAAAACCTGTGGACCTTTTTTGATCCGGCTTTCCCCTGTCGCTTCCACCGACGATCCGCTGGTCAATAACTTCGTCGGAATTGCATATTCCGGCTTCTCCACCAAAGGTGAGGTGTCTTCGTCTACCAGAACTTCGTCACTAATCAGGTCTGTGGTGGCTTGATAAGCCAGATTTTGCCATTCAATATATCTTCGTGATCCCACTTAGACATACCATATCTGCCGAGTATTTTCCCTCCAGGTAACCACATCCCTAGCCGGATAACTATTTTTGCACCTCATCCGGAAGAGTCAGGGTTCCATGAGACAGGTCGAGCCGTATACCGGCTGGCACCATG
>MIQA02001586.1:0-10699 GCA_001887855.2 Sclerospora graminicola | reverse complement strand
ATTAGATAACAAAATCATTTAGTGAGAAGTTGCCTATTTGTGAGCTGAACGGAAATTATATGCATTTTGCTATATGTGTTTGTTACAGAAATATAAAATAGTCACCAAGTGAAAAGATCTGGTTATCCGTGATTTACCTAATGATTTCCAAAAATAATCAATCTCCGCTCAGATAATGTTCGAGGGCGGGCAGTATAAAAAATATAAGATTTTGTGGCACAAGCTGCAAAACATTATATTTTTCAGAGCGACCTCAATTATAAATTTCTGCATTTTCGCAGACTGGAATGGGTATAAAAAATAGCTAACCACCATGACATCATTGAACCTAATAATAAACATTACCCCCACCGAAGCTTTTACTATCCCAGGATAATACATGTATAAAGATTACAAATAGTCTGGACCACAATTTAATATTTGTCCCTGCACTGTGAATCATTCTATCAGCTTCTATGCGGTGATGCAAAACAATTTAGTACGTCATGCTCTAGACTAGCAAATAAATTCGTTAGATCATTACATTACTATATACAATACCGCTGTATCGAAATGTTCGCATTATATAGACGAGTTGTTCTGATTTGTATTGCGTATAACAGCAATTTGAGTGTCATGGATTACATTTTTTTTACTAAAGTTCGTGCCGTTTGTGTGACGAAATAACAAGAAGTACAATTTTCAAAATATACAATAAAGCATTGATATCGCTTGATTTCTACAAACACTAGCGAGTTTAATTGCTTGTTATGAAGCAGCACTTAAATGTCCTAGTCATTCATCAAAAAGACTATAGCAGATGCAGCATCGACCGGCGAACAGGATAGTACATTAATACAAGGTGAAGTGAATTATTAATAGTTAAGCTAACTAGAAGGAAGAAAATGAAAGATTAGTGATATGTGGTTAAGTACCTACCATGCCGTTATTGGCTAGAATGGAATTATCGCTGTGTTACTTTGCACTTGTTCATTAGGTATGTCATTTTTCGGTCTCTATATTTATTGAGCAGTTTCTCAATAACAGACGAAATAATACTGTTAAATCTGATTATATCGGTCTTTGACCTTTACACTAAGTCATATAGAGATTACACCGTATCTGGTCGGGATTTCTGTTTTTTCGGAAAAGACTATGTTATAAGTGACTGATATTAGTAATTGATTGGTTTCAGACTAAATGAGCAGGTGTTCTATTAATCCAACTAAGACTCAGAAGGGGTTAGGGTTGTCAAAAAAGTATACAGTTTGGTGTCTAGTGTACATGTAACGTTATATCTCGAATTTTGACTGTGCAACACAGAATCGTACCAAACAACCACTTCTGTAATTGCCGAGACGCGATTTCTGTATCAAGTTGAGCTGGCTTTGTGTCTTACCGCTACCATACGTATTGGCAACATGCTCTTCCGCATATTCAAATGTAGCATTTCACATTTTTCAAAGTCACCACTAACCGAGTTTTTAGCAGCCTTCAATCTAAAACATCTAACACGGACTGAAATTCATTCCTATCATGCACCACATAATGTCATGATTGACCACGAAAAACGCCAGTTGCGTTGATTGATTGGGGTCTTGCCGAGTTCTACCACCAGGCTGTCAATACAATGTACGTGTAGCTAGCCGTTATTTCAAGGGCTAGAGCTACACGTGGACATGCAAGCGTATGAATATTAGCTAGATATGTGGAGTCAAGGTTGCATGTTTGCAGCTACATTCTTCTGGAAGGAGCTGTTTTTTCATGACCACGATAATTGCGACCAGATCGTGAAGATTGCCAATGTGAAAGGCACGGACGAGCTGCTCGACTATCTAACGAGGAGCTTGATCCACTACGACGGTATTCAAGGCACGCACACGAAAAGCCGTGGGAAAAGTTCATTACACAAGAGAATAAGCATTTGATGTCCGCCGAAGGAATTGATTTTCTGGATGGTCTACTGCGTTATGACCACCAAGAACAAATTACAGCGAAGGAAGCAATGCAGCACGTGTACTTTCAGCCTGTACGTGATGCGGCCGGCAGAAGCTGCGTGGTGGCGCGCATCACACTGACGAAACCACCACTCTATCCGAATCAAGCGTAAAGTACTGATGATGCCTCCGGACCAGTTGCTGGAGTCACTGGCGCATCCATGGCCTTTCACCTCGAAATATACATGTATACTGGACACCAAACGGTATAATTTTTTGACAACCCTAACCACTTCTGAGTCTTAGAGCCGTTCTTATAAAATGTCCCGGGACCCCGGGACCAAATTGACGACAACGACAGGCATAGAAAAAGCGGGTTAGGTCACGTCGGGACGGCGTCGGTCCCATCATCTGGCTTGTGCCACGTTTTTTTTGGGACGTTGGACTGGGACGGCCGTGTTGGAATTTTGTACCCATTTAGTGAAATGTGTGAAGTATGAAATTCCAGGTTATTTTGCGATAATTACGACAGGACATCATTACGTAACATTTAGGTTACAGAAAAAGTCGATACTGATACCTTTTATATTAATACACTTTTCTAAAAACTCTAAATCGAGACAGTAACACAGGACGCTAAGGTAAGGGCACCTGCGTGGAGAATCTGCAACTTGAACAGTCAAGTTGCACGCATAAATCGACACCACCTGACAGCTCTGATCGGCTGCAGTTGGAGCTACTCATTGGACTGTTTGAAGGCTCTCACCGGCACAAACACGTTCGCGTCTGTAAAGGCGACAAGAGTGCTAAGTTAATTTTCCTACAGGTTATGAGCCCAAGTTTCCACGGGCCTTAACCGAGTGTTTCTGATTATTTTTCTCAAGTTTGATTTTCTCGCACTTTCGCAAGTTGTCGTGGATAAGTGGAGCATTTTTTCGATTACAGTGGATTTGAATACTGTGGATAAACTGGTTGACGCTCTTTCGTGACGAAACAAGTTTTGAATCTCGTTTTTTAGTTGTTTCTCGTGGAATATGGAAGAAGAAAAGGGTGAAAAGTCGAACCCTGAAATGGATCTCATTTTGGAGTATCTGAAAAAGATGGACAGACGGCTCGAAGCTGTCGAGGAGGCTAGGTCCACTGGATCAGCTCCCAGTACGTCTCCCGGCTCGAATAAGAGCTCGGAGTATGCCAGTGTCTTTCGAGACACATTGAAAAATCATGGCCCATTTGGCATGAAAATGACGCTGAATGATTTAGGCGCCGAAGAAGCCGCGGCGCGTGAGGCTATGCGTGGCGGGGTAGGTGATGTTCCACCAGTTCAACCGCCAGGAATGGGGCCGCAAGGCATGGCGGGGGGCATGGCCCCACAAGTGAACATGTTTGGCCCCCCAACAGGGGTAGTGAGTGGTGTTAAAATACCGAAGCTCACGATACAGAAATTTTCGGTGTGTGAATTTTACCCTGGGCTTGGTTCAGGTGATAGGCAATGGGCCTACCTGTTCATTGAAGCCATTGAAATTGCCGAGCTTTCGTGTGGTTTCGCTTGGAACGAGCGGCTAAAAGTTAACAAGCTCGGTGAACACTTGGAAGGAGTGGCGTTGAGTTACTTCCAGGCGAACATTGGAACCTGGTGGCAACTCAACTCCACACTTTATTTCGTCTTAGAACAATTATTGACGGCTTTCAAGGTGCATATCACCCATCACCAAGCCGCTTCCCTTTTTGCGGCTGAGAAGGATCCGAAAAGGACGTGGACGGAGCATTTTTTATACCTGGTGGCACTAGCCAAGGAAAGCGAGTCAAGCGAGCGGTTAATCGTTGAAAATATCGTGAAATACGCTGCTCTAAGGCTCAAGCTTGCTCTGTTGGTTCGCTACAACCCACAGAGGCAAGATTATATACAGCATGCTCAAGAACTTGTGGCATGGGCTCAGGAAATTGATGACGAAGCTCAGAAGCCCAAAAAGCCCGGAAAGATTTACGCTAATGCTGTGGGTGAAAGTGGGCATAGAAGAGTTTGTTATGCCTGTGGAAATGAAGGCCACATCAAGAAGGATTGTCCGCGGCAGGGTCACCGCCGCAGTTTTAAAGGGAATGATCGAAAGAGCAGAGGTGGAAATCGCATGTCAGAACAGCGGTTCGCACTGTCTACGAGTGAAGCAAACCGTAAGGCAAGTGGAAATTCTAACGTCTCGTTAAATAAAGACGAAAATCTCTGGATCATTGACAGTGGTGCCAGCAGACACCTAGTCTCTGATGAAGAACTGTTAGAAAATGCAAAGGAGTGCACTGATGCGGATGCATTAACGCTTCCTGACGGCGGAAGTTTACAAGTGACGAAAGTTAGAAAAATCACGCTACAAGGGATGGCAAACGCGAATATCAAGACTACGATTACACTTTCCGAAGTATTTTTCGCTCCGAAGTTGGCCAAGAACTTAATTTCGCTTGGTTGCTTGCGTAAGAAAGGATGCATGTTGAGAGATAATGGAGAAAAAATGGAATTGATTTTTAACAACAAAGTTCTGTTTCCCATTGAAGTGTGTGGTTCTGTTTTTGTTGCAAAATTACATGCAAACAGATAAACAAATTTGAGAACGGAATTTTCGAGTATGGTGATGAATGCTGCATCACAAGAAGGAGCAGACGACGTGCAGGAAGGGACCCTGCACCATTTTCATGCAAGGTTGGGACACCTTGCCTACGATGCGGTTGAAAAACTTGCCAAAGACCCCAGGTCAGGCATCAAAATCATTGATCATGCTCGGCCAAACTGCTTGACCTGTGCCGAAGGCATAGGTCAAAGGTCTCGGCAACCCAAAAAGGACTCCGGAAAAAATTCTCCTATAGAGAGAGTTGGCGGGGTGATATGCAGCGACCTGAAAGGTCCCATCACCCCAAGAGACAGATGTGGCAACAGATACCTAGTGGTATTTGTTGATCATTTTTCGAATTATGTACGAGTTTTTGCTGCACGGTCAAAGGACCGCGCAGCAAAAATGTTCGAGCATTTCCTTTGTTGGTTTGAAAAGGAATTTAATTGCCGGATTCACGTGTTGCGCACGGATGACGGTGGAGAATTTAAGACTGTGGATCTCTTCTGCAAACGGACGGGGGTACGCCGGCAAATTACCGAAGCGGGTACCCCAGCATCCAATGGCAAGGCCGAACGCATGAACCGAACCATATTTAATATGGTTCGGTGCATGATTTTTGGATCGGGAGTGCCCCTGATGTTTTGGTCAGAAGCGGCTGAGTATGCAACGTATATACTCAACCGCAGTCCGACTCGTTCGAATCCAGGCGGGGCACCTCCGATCCAAATGTTGACTGGAAAACCTACCGTTGTAAGTGACATCGTTGTTTTCGGGTCTCCATGCATGGTATGGAGAGACCCGCGCAAAAAATCACTGGCCAAGCATGCCGAACGGGCGTTGATACTTGGCAGGAACGATGAGACCAAAGGTTTTAAAGTTCTACTCCTGAAAGATCGGGTGGTAACCACCACCCGACACGTTACTCAGATCGAGACACTGAGTGATGATGCAAACGAAAAAATATCACGGCTACTACAAGGCGAAACAAGTGAAGACCCCGAAGAGAGCGTGCCACGCCAGGAAGGGGTTGAAGAGCAAGAAAAAAAGGCTGCTCAAGAAAGTCTCGGGGATTACGAGCCTGAAGGAAGTAAACGAAAGAATTCCAAGAAACAATCAACGCCGAGAAAGTCAAACAGGGCGAAGAAAAAGACTTACAAGGCAGCAGCGTTGGCTGCAGAACAAGAAGAAAGTGGAAAAAGAAATTCAAGTCAAGTGGAGGCAAACGAAGTGGCACCAAATGTCGGAGGTGTCAGTGAAAATTTGTTGTTTGCTTTCGCAGTTGTGGATAATTCCAGTGAGATCGACGACACGGCCGTAAAAATTGAAGACCCTTCTACCTATTCTGAGGCTCATAACGGGCCTCAATCAGAAAAATGGAGGGCTGCAGAGCAAGAGGAATTAAGGTCATTGGAAGAGTTGGGGACCTGGAAGGTCGTCAGACGCAACCCGCTAAAAAAGCCCCTGCCAACCAAATGGGTTTATAAAACCAAAATGAAAGCTGATGGCAGGGTTGAGCGGTACAAAGCGCGTCTTGTTGCTCGTGGAGACAAACAGGTCTTTGGTGAAGACTATTTCATGACGTTCTCTACAGTCATGGAATTAAGCAATGTGAAAATTATCTTGATTTTGGCAAAGATTTGGGGGGTGCCGGCGCGGCACGGTGATGTGCCAAGCGCCTACCCAAAGGCACCAACCGAAGGAGATTGCGAGATACATTTACAGATACCTAAAGGTATGGAGATCAGCAGCGAAAAGCTCGAAGATTTGGGCGTGGAAAGCACAAAAGATTTGGTGCTTAAGTTGGAAAGAAACCTTTACGGTTTGAAGCAAGCTGGACGACTTTGGTACGAGCTATTGCGGAAGACACTGGTCGATATGGGTTTCAAGCAATGCTTGACGGATACCTGTGTTTTCGTGCGGATTACTGATGGAGATACGATTCTGGTGGGAGTATATGTGGATGACCTGTTGGTCACCGCAACAAAACAAATTTTCGTGGATGAATTTTTCGAGAAAATGAGTGTTTTAGAACTCAAAGACCTAGGAAAGGTCGAAAAATTCCTAGGCATGCGAATCGAAGGAGGAAATGAACAGGAGTACCGCATCGACCAGCAAAGTACCGTTGAGGAAATGTTGGAGAAGCATGGATTGCAGGATGCAAATGCTGTCAAGACCCCAGTTCTCGAAGAAACATTGTCAGGGCCGGCAACCCTAAAGTTACCGGTGATGTTTGACGGGAGTGTCCCGACAATAAAAGACTTTCAATCTCTTGTCGGAAGTCTGTTGTGGATATCCCGGTGCACCCGTCCCGATATTGCTTTTGCGGTGCACCGAGCGACGCGTCACACGCATGCGCCCAGGTTACTGGATTACCAGATGGCGAAGCGGATTGCACGATACTTAAAGGGGACCAAGACACTGAAACTGAAATTGAAACACGATGAAGGTGAACCCTCACCGATACGTATCGTAAGTTACAGTGATGCGGACTTTGCCGCTGACAAGGAGGACAGGAAGAGCATAAGCGCAACGGTGATTTTTATAAATGGGATGATTGCAAGTTGGAATTGCAAGAAGCAGGGTGCCGTTGCACTGTCCACTGCCGAAGCGGAATTTGTGGCCGCTGCAGTCGGAGGCAGGCAGGCGCTTGGAATCAAGGAATTGTTAAATGAAATTGGAGTGATTTCAAGAATTCCAATCGTGCTTAAGATCGACAACCAAGCTGCAATCAAGCAATTACAGAACGAAGCAAGTGCGTCAAGTTCGAAGCATGTGGATATAAAATTAAAATTTATCAAAGATTACACCAAGAAGGGCAAGATGCGGCGCGAACATGTATCCACAGCAGACATGGTTGCTGACCTCTTAACCAAGACATTGGGTGCACCAAGGATTGCAGAATTACGAGAACAAATTGGACTAAATTGATGGTTGAGACTCATGTGGGTCATTACGCTATCGTGGATGAATGGTTAACGAGGACCCGATGCATATGTGCATGGAGAGATGTCCCGGTATTTCTCGGAAGGAGTGTTGGAATTTTGTACCCATTTGATGAAATGTGTGAAGTATGAAATTCCAGGTTGTTTTGCGATAATTACGACAGGACATCATTACGTAACATTTAGGTTACAGAAAAAGTCGATACTGATTTATTTTAGTAACCTTTTATATTAATACACTTTTCAAAAACTCTAAATCGAGACAGTAACACAGGACGCTAAGGTAAAGGCACCTGCGTGGAGAATCTGCAACTTGAACAGTCAAGTTGCACGCATAAGTCGACACCACCTGACAGCTCTGATCGGCTGCAGTTGGAGCTACTCATTGGACTGTTTGAAGGCTCTCACCGGCGCAAACAGGTTCGCGTCTGTAAAGGCGACAAGAGTGCTAAGTTAATTTTCCTACAGGAAGGTGGTAGATCGAGTTGAATGTAGCTTGTGCTCCCCTCGCTGGTTGAGCGGTTAGGCCCTGGTCCAAAACGCAAAAAAGCCATTATCATTCTCAAAAAAGCTGACGCTCATTAATGAAAATTTACCCTACCCCTCCAAATCCATGATTCTCAAACGAAAAACGATTCTCAAGTATTGTATTTTTTGTCCGTCACACATATTTGCGCAATCAAGATGGACAACAATGCCGCCGCAGTTCTTGTAGGAAAATGACTTGGTACTCTTATCGACCTTACAAGCGCGGACGTGCTCAAGCCGGTTAGAGCTTTTGAACAATCCAATGTGTAGCCCCAGCTGCAGCCGATTAGAGCTGTCAGGTGGTGTCAATTCACGTGTGTGACTTGACGGTTCAAGTCGCAGATACTTCACACAGGTGCCTCGACCTTAGTGTCTTGCCTTACTGTTTCTATTTAGAGTTTTTGTAAAAGTGTATTAATATAAAAAGTTACTAAAATAAATCAGTATCGACCTTTTCTGTAACCTAAATGTTATGTAACGGTGTCCTGTCGTAATTATCGCAAAATAAACTAGAATTTCATGTTTCACACATTTCATCAAATGGGTACAAAATTCCAACACTCCTTCCGAGAAATACCGGGACACCTCTTCATGCATACATGCATCGGGTCTGCGTTAACCGTTCATCCACAATAGCGTAATGACCCACATGAGACGTTCCAATCATCAATTCAATCCAATTTGCTCTCGTAGTTCTGCAATCCTTGGCACACTCAATGTCTTAGTTAAAAGATCAGCAACCATGTCTGCGGTGGATACATGCTCGGGCCGCATCTTGCCCTTCTTGGTATAATCTTTGATGAACTTCAACTTTATATCCACATGTTTCGAACTCGACGCACTGGCTTCGTTCTGCAACTGCTTGATAGCAGCTTGGTTGTCAATCTTGAGCACAATCGGAAATCTTGAATGCATTCCAATTTCATTGAACAATTCCTTAATTCCAAGTGCCTGCCTGCCTCCGACTGCAGCGGCCACAAATTCCGCTTCGGCAGTGGACAAGGCAACAGCACCCTGCTTCTTGCAGTTCCAACCTGCAATCATTCCATTCACAAAGATCACAGTTGCACTGATACTTTTCCTGTCCTCTTTATCAGCGGCAAAGTCTGCATCGCTGTAGCTCACGATGCGTATCGGTGAAGGTTCACCTTCATCGTGTTTCAACCTTAGTTTCAACGTCTTGGTCCCTTTTAGGTAACGTGCAATGCGCTTTGCCATCTGGTAGTCCAGTAGACTAGGCGCATGCGTGTGTCGTGTCGCCCGGTGCACCGCGAAAGCAATATCGGGACGGGTGCACCAGGATATCCATAACAGACTTCCGACAAGAGACTGAAAATCTTTTATAGTCGGGACACTCCCGTCAAACTTTACCGGTAACTTCAGGTTTGCGGGTCCTGACAAAACTTCTTCGAGAACCGGAGTTTTGACAGCATTCGCATCCTGCAAACCATGTCTTTCCAACATTTCTTCAATGGTACTCTGCTGGTCGATATGGTACTCTAGTTCGTTTCCTCCTTCGATTCGCATGCCTAGGAAATTTTCGACCTTTCCTAGGTCCTTGAGCTCCAAGATGCTCATTTTTCCGAAAAATTCATCCACGAGACTTTGGTTCGTTGCGGTGACCAGCAGGTCATCCACATATACACCCACTAGAATCGTATTTTCATCAATAAATCGCACAAAAATACAGGTGTCAGTCAAGCTTTGCTTGAAACCCATGTCGACTAGTGTTTTTCGCAATAACTCGTACCAAAGTCGGCCAGATTGTTTCAATCCATATAAGTTTCTCTCCAATTTAAGTACCAACTCTTTCGTACTCTCCACACCCAAATCTTCAAGTCTTTCACTGCTGATCTCCATGCCTTTTGGTATCTGCAAATGTATTTCGCAGTCTCCTTCGGTTGGTGCCTTTGGGTATGCGCTGGGCACATCACCGTGCCGCGCTGGCACCCCCCAAATTTTTGCCAAAATCAATATAATCTTCACATTGTTCAATTCCATCACCGTAGAAAATGTCATAAAGTAATCTTCGCCAAAAACCTGCTTATCTCCACGGGCAACGAGACGCGCTTTGTACCTCTCGACCCTGCCATCAGCTTTCAGTTTGGTTTTATAATCCCATTTGGTTGGCAGGAGCTTTTTTGCTGGGTTGCGCCTGATGACCTTCCAGGTCCCCAGCTCGTCCAGCGACTTCAATTCTTCTTGTTCCGCGGCCCTCCATTTTTCTGATTGTGGTCTGTCATGGGCCTCAGAATAGGTAGAAGGGTCTGCGATTTTAACTGCCGTGTCATCGACTTCATTTGAGTTATCCACCACTGTGAAAGCAACCAGTAAATTTCCACTTCCACCTTCGGCACTCGGTGGCACTTCGTTGACTTCCGCTTGACTTGGACTTTCATTTTCTTCCTGTTCTGTAGCCAAAGGCTGCTGCCTTGTAAGTCTTTTTCCTTGCTCTGCTTGATTTTCTCTGCGTGGGTTGTTTCTTGGAGCTCTTTTGCTTACTATCCTGAAGCTCGCGATCCCCGCGACTTGCTTGAGCAACCTTGTTTCTTTGCTCTTCGGCGCTTTCCTGGCGTGACACACTTTCTTCAAGGCTTTCATTTATCTCTCCCTGCAGTAGCCGTGCTATTTTCTGGTTGGCGTCCTCACTCAGGGTCTCGATCTGAGTAACATGTCGGGTGGTAGTTACCACCCGGCAGGAGTAAAACCTTGA
>MIQA02001584.1:0-12577 GCA_001887855.2 Sclerospora graminicola | reverse complement strand
TGTGGTGGAGCCGATTTCCAAATCCATGACCGAAGTCTTGGGTGGAATCCGGATGCCCACTGGCCATGACAACCAACTATCGGAGGGGGTACTCCGTTGATCGTGATCGCCATCAGAATCCGATGAATCACCATTATGGTGACTGATCTGATCCTCCCGGTCATCTGACCGGTCGTCATGCGCGTCAGGATCTATGTTCAACTTCATCTCACCTTGTGTACCCGTTGATCGGGGGTGGTTACACTCACTCAGGTGGACTCGGTGACGAAAACGATGATCTTGATCAGGTCGGAGGGGATGACCTTCTCGAGACGGGGGGTGTCCTCGGGTGGAAATCTTCACCGGAGAACGGGTTGGGGTCGATATTTAATCAGCATCTACGCACTGATCGGGAAAGTTCGTCCGATCAGGCCAGCCAATGAGAGACAGATAATAAGAAACCAAGAAAATGCGATCAAACCACGATCTTCCACAGTAATCCACAAACGTTATCTTCACAAAACCTTTTCCAATATTAATGACGTGTTCCAAACACGTGTGCGTTGAGGGTGAGGTTCGGTCACCTAAACAAACCCGTCGGGGGTCTTCCGGTAAGCCAAAATGCGTCTAAGCGCGTCTTAACCGGGAATTAGTTGAGCAAGAGGGGACTAGTCAACCCTGTGCTCCCAATGACCGCAACACGTGGCGGAGCGACTCTTTGCTTAGGGGGAAAATCAAAACCTGTTATTATATATGCAATGTCCTATACCTAGTGTACCATACACCAACTCATGCCTGATTTATACTTCGAACCTGTTCACTTCGTCGCACGGTTGCATAGCACCACCTTGCCCATCCTGGCTGCACCTTCAAGCTGATCTGTACAACTTCTGCCCTGATCACGACCCGACTCCTATAAAGATCTTTAACCCATCCCGATCTTCGATAAACGACTTGGAAACCACTTGAGATCTGCCCTTCTGACACTTGTTCACTTCATATCCAGCCCGATTAACTGAGAACTTCACCTGCCTTTGCGTCAGGACGCCGGTTTGAGGCTGATCAGCCCCGATCACGATCGGCATAGCGATCAGCCGAGTGATCAGGCAGTGATCAGGGCAATCAGCCCTTGATCACCTCGGAAACTCTCTGGGTCACCATTACCACCACTTTATTCACCTGCTCAGCCATACTCCCGACCTTCATATCCTGTCGGGGCTACCATATCACACCGATCTCAGCTGATCGGGCCTAATCCGGCCTTGTCACGTCATCCTCGGACAAATCCATCGGTCATCATCACTCACACAACTCGCCATTCCACATGCCCCATTTCATTCCACATCTGATCTTCATATCTTGGGCATAATCAGTTGGCTCGGCCGATCGGGCCGAAACTTCGTGTCATAATCAACTTCAACAAGTACACTGTTCATAGGTCGGCTAAATGGCTGTCCCTGACACGTCATGTCACCAGTTGCTGTATTTCCAACTCGTTGTACATCCACGGGAACTCCACTTGGTAATTGTGATCGCGATCATGATCGTGATCTCCACCGTTCCATCAGTGTCTGGGACTGGGCGTAATGACAGTACTTGGCTGATTTCTTCACATCGCGAATACCCGTTGTCCGCCACCTTTTCATCGTAAATGCGATCGGCCTTTCCCACCCATCAACCGTCTTATGTTGATGGGTGTTCCATCGTCACCAATCAACGGCCATGTGTGGTCCACTTCATTCTCAACATTTTCTGATCGCTTTACCACAGCCGCCCCTGAGACAAACTGCAGCCGCGCAACGACTGCAGTTCGACTCATTCACTTCCAAATTTCCTCTTTGGCGATCACCATGGCTGACTCGAGCCGATCTTCTCTTCCTTCTTCGTCATCTTCGGCTGCCCGTCCGATCACTGCCTCGCCTTCCGTTTCCAGTTCGACTGATCCCGCGACTGCCCCGATCGCGACTTCGGCACCGATCACGACCAGTCTCATCCGTCCTACGACGACCATGACCTCATATCGCCCGCCTTGGAATCTTCCCGCTCGGCCTTCTTCAGATCGCCCCGTCCGTTACTTGGAACAGCTCGCCCGTCTAGTGGATGGATCGGGTCCACTCACGTTGGGGTCTATGGAAGCTTGCCGACTACGGACTGAACTCCGAAGTGCAATTCCCGAGTTGGTTTCTCTATATGATACCAATCGGGCACTTAACGCTGAGTTATCCGACCGTCGGATCGTTGCTGATACCTTGGAACATGATTCTGCTGATCTGGTTAGCCAGCTGTCGACGCTTCGGCTAGATCGCGACAGACTTGACCGAGATCTGCAAGACATGACCGACCGCGTTCAGAGTCTGACGATGGAGCGTGATCAGCTATCAGCTGACCTCGCTACTCTGCGCCTCTCCAAGCCTTCGGACACCGTCGCCTCTCTACAGTCGTTGATCGGCTCGCTGACTATTACCATCCACGATCAAGGTATGTTTATCCCATTCACTTCTTCCGCGATCTGTATATGACTTTCCATGTTTGTTTCCAGATGAATGTATCGAGGCGATGAAGGGTTCAATGGTCGAGATTGTGGATCACCTACAACAGCTTGATGATCACCGTCTCGACCGTGATCAGCTGCTTCGTGACAAGATCCGCACTGCCGAGGACGTAGAGCGTCGGGAAGTCGAGGTGCGCTACTCGGATGAGCAGGTCCAGCTCCTGGTAAAGCAACTTTCCGATTCTCGCATCGGCCGCGCCGACATACAGAAAAGGTTGCGCGAGAGTCGGAAGGAAGCTGAAGATTGCCGGCGCGAGCTTAATCTTGCTCGGGTTCAACTTGAAACCCTAGAGCTCGATGATCGCGCCTGGCTCCAGCATAACGCCGACTTGAGGAATGTTGCGGTGCAGAGCTATGGAGAGGTGGACCAACCCGAACACCAATACGGGGTCACTTCGGACGGCTTTGCAACGATTTCCTGAGCTGATCAGCTCTCTTGCTCCGTCTGGAACACCCCCGCAGTCTCCCGAGTCCGCGCCGTCATCACCCGCATCCTCTGTCGCTTCTTTGCCGGCCCATAGTGCTGACCATCCCGTGATCAGCACTGCAGCGGCTTCTGCGTCTACCCCACCCCGTTTACCGGCAGCCTCGAGATCAGTCTCCTCGATCTTGAGCTCTGCGAAGCGTAAGCGGACCAGCTCGTCAAAGAAGAAGATGGCTCCCGCCAAGCGCTCTCGTCTTAAGGTTGATTCGGACGATGAGTCGACTGATCTGGACGAGAGGACGTTGTCTGTTCTGGTCCAATCGCGCAGTACTGATCGTCGCGCTCAAGTGGCGACCGTTTCAGGCGTAAGTTCGCTGACCCAGGCCGTCGCTTTGCTTGAGTCCGATGACGAGGGCGAAGATGATCTTGAGGAGGGACAACCGGCTTCGGCTGTTCCCAGAGTTCCTCTACCGGTCAATACGACGGTGATCGCCCGACCACCCAATTTCTCTTCATCCCGGCAAGCCGGTCGTCGATCGAGCAGGACGACTATAGCTATAATCCGAACCAAAGGTTCATGGATTTATACGTCGTCATGCAGGGCAAGCCGACTCCTGCTCACATGGCAACTCGGAAACCTTGGAGTGCTGATCAGTTATGGGATCTGACGCCTCAGGTTCTTGCTGTAAGACACAAAATCGTCCCTCGCTTGTGGTCCCGTCCGCCAGGATGGATCTTTCCGACTAGATCGTCGGCGCCCAAGGAGAAGCAGTGGCAACCACGTGTGTTGACCAGAGGCGCTATCGAACTTCTGATCGATTCAGCACCTTGGGATGTCCTCATGACGCCTATGCCCGGGCTGGCGTTTTTCAATCTCCCCTGGTTTGTCGATCTACAAGGACGTATGGCCCTGTATTACCAGGAACATGTTCAAGCGATATGGGAGGCTACCCACCATTTCCCGATCACGGCGACGATGCGCAAGGACGCGTGGATTGAGCATTACCATCATGCTCGCAAGCGTCGACGCACAAAAGCTGGGGCTGCCTGGGCTGCGATCTGCGACCATGTGGTCAATGGGATTCAACATGGCGAGTGCGATCTGGACGTTTTCTTGTTTCCTGCCGTGCTGCATCTACCTGTTCGTCGGGCGGGATCGCGAGGGCTCAAGGCTGACGGCGGGGAGTGGTATCCCGGTTATGGACATCCAACTCCGATCGGCACGTTGCGTGATGCCCTGATCTTTACCGATCAGCAAGAGCCTTGGCGGAACCAGTTCCGATCAAGCCCCATGGATCATCCGGGGTTCGCGGTTTCTCGTCTGCGCACGAAGTATGGCCCGTGATTGTCGTGACAACCAGCTTTCGTTTCGTTTTTTCCATAATCATTAATATATCACGACAGTTCTTGATAATTTTCACGTTCCATATTCACACTTCCTATTCAGGTCCCACTATTGCCTCCATCTGGTATATCGATCGCCCACATGTATGCAAATGTAGTTCTCGTGCATTATATGTATATATATATATCCATTTACTCCAAACCAGCTCAACCACCCTGATCTCCACTTGCTCGACCATTACACTTGGCTGATCTGTCACAATATGTCAACCCAGGCTATTGAGACTCCTGGTTGCCCTCTTCGTGGGTTTGCATCACTCCAAATCGATTCCGTCTCACCCGATCACGTTCAAATTCTCTTAATAGAGCTCCACAGTTCAGATCACGTTCATCTACCCACTCGGGATCGTCATAACCCTTCCACCGAACCAAGTAATCACGATGGGTTCGGCCAAATCGGGTCCTCTTGCCTGATCGGGTATCCAAAACCTTCTCCACCTCGAATTCGTTCGGGTCCAACGTTCTTTCCCAACTATCTTCGGGTAAGAGAGCCTCGTCAAAATCAAACCTTGCCTGATCATCACATGACAACCTAGTTTTAGGCCGATCAGGGTATTCTCGGACCAGTTTTAACTTCGACAAGTGAACAATCGGGAAAATTCCATAATCAGTACCCGCGGTAATCAGCCGAGCGGCATGATCACCGATTAGTTCGGCTACACGAAACGGTCCATGCCACAAATGTGCTAACTTCTTGGCATATCCTTCTTTCACACGATCCAAGTAAAGCCAAACTCTTGATCCTGGCTCGATATTATGCGAATCGGCCTGATCATTGTTCCGATCAGCTCTTTCTTGGATGGCCCTCCGCAATCGTTCGTTGACTTGTTCCCGCGCATGTTGGTAGTGACGCTGGAGTCCCATACGCCATCGACGAGCTTCGCGATCTCGACCTCGGGTACATCCAACAGGGATCACCGACTCGATGGTAGGTCGGGGGTCCCAACCATACGCCAAGTAGAACGGAGTATCTCCCCTGATCCGATCGAAAGAGGAATTCAACGCAAACACCAGTCTCTCTCCATATTCATCCCAATCTTGTTGAGCGGAGTCCGCGACATACATCTTGATAGCTCTGGTTAGCGTCTGTACCATACGTTCGGCCTTACCATTCGCCTGCGGACGGTATGCCATGGTCGCGCTCTGTTTCTGGCCAAGCATCTGATTGAATGATCGGAAAACTTCGGCCATGAAACCTGGTTCGCGATCATGCCTGATCACTTCACTGGCTCCAAACCGCCTAAAAACACATTCTTCGTAACTGCAAGCGACCTGTTGTGCTGTTCGGGTAGACCCCGCTTTCGCGATCACCAATCCCGTGAACAGATCAGTCCAGATCAGCAACTCTGTGTTGCCCTTGAACGATTTTGGCAGGGACGGTATGTGATCCATCGCTATCACTTGGAAAGGGTAGGTCGCCTGGATATTTCCAGGTGATCTACCCCGGATGTTCGGCATACCTTTTCCGGTTTCGCAATCCATACATGTCCCAACAAACTTTTGTATACTTCGATATAGGCCTCTCCAATGAAAATGTTTACGGATCCTGTGATACGTTCGACCTACGCCCTGGTGGCCACCCTCCAAACTGACATGGTAGTGGTGTAAGATATCAGCTTGTAAAGTCTCCGGGATCACGAGCCTTGCCGATCGGTCCAGATCTGCATCGGCCTGGTCAGCTTGAACATAGTAAAACAATAGACCATTTTCGTCGATCTCGTAGTTGGACACGATCTTGGCACAATCTTTTGCTTCACCCTGGCTCAGCTTCTCCAGATCACCCTTTAGAAACGCCTTCAAATCAACGATCCATTTTTCCTCGTCTTGAGCCTTGAGAATTCTTTCGATCCGCATCTCTTGTACTATTTCCTCTGTCAGGCTTTCTCGAGAGGGTGATCTGTTGGGTGGTGATCTGGTTCGTGATCTCGTCGTAATCAAGATCTGGGCTGCTTCCTTTTCATCTTCCACACGGATCAGCTCCGGCAGCCTATTGATCTCCACCAGTTCTTCCAGCAATGCTTGATCAGTAACTATTGATCCGGCCTGATCACGCATAGCCATAGTTGCTAAGTGATCTGCACTCCGATTCCAATCACGTTTCACATGCAAAAGATCATGTCTTGGCCATCCACGTAAAGCTTTCATAACGCGGTCATTCAGTAGCTTCAAACGCGGCGCTTTACAGTCGATCTCTCCAGTGATCTGCCGAATTACCAGGTTTGAATCTCCGCATATGATTACTCTTCCGATCTTTTGCTCTTGCAAGAGATCCAAACCTAGCAGCAGACCACGATATTCAGCCTCATTGACCGTGATACCTGGAGTATAATCTGAACCGGCCGAGATAACAGTCCATTCAGGCAGTTTCCATAACAGCGCACTATACGCCCCCACGCCTTTCTTCACGCTCGCTGATCCGTCGAAACTTACAACGATCAGATCTTCCTCCGAACCGACGATCGGTGGGGGTATAGTGATCGATTCACGTGGTTGCTTCCGAGGAGCGACCTCGATCAGGGCTTCATCGACTTCTGATCGGGGCGTGATGCTGGCGGCTAGTGTTCCAAGAATTTCTTCTTCGCCCTTGGTGCACTTGATGATTTCCAAAGTCCACCGAGATAACAGCGCTGCCCATCGCCCCAGTCTCCCGTCTAAACCACTCGCTGACAGTAACCAAGCCAAACTAGATCGCCTGGACAATACCTTAATCGATCTAGTTACCAGCATAGAGTAACAAACATCCAATACACGTAATAATGCTAGCACCTCCTTATCCACAATACCATAGTTAACTTCGTTCGGTTTTAATGTTCGGCTTGTGAACGTCACCGGGCAATAAACTCCGTCGTGATCTTGGACCAGTGCGGCTGATATTGCCCATTTACTGGCATATAGGATCACCGCGGGAATCTTCTCCGGATCGAAATGTTTCAATATCGGCGTCGAGATCATCTTCGCTATCAACATACTGAAAGCTACCATAGCTCGCTTCATATGGTCCTCTGCCCCTGGATCAGTTCGATCGATCAGTGATCTAGGCTTGAGATCCGTTTCAGTAACTTCAACTTCGTGATCAGTCTCAATTGGTGATCTTCCTACCCGATCACGTTCTCGTAGCCCATGATAATCCACTTCCTTCAGTTCATATAGTATAGCGGGTAAATCGAGAAGTCTTCGATAAATCGGCTATAATAATT
This sequence comes from Sclerospora graminicola, assembly GCA_001887855.2. Taxonomy (NCBI): domain Eukaryota; phylum Oomycota; class Peronosporomycetes; order Peronosporales; family Peronosporaceae; genus Sclerospora; species Sclerospora graminicola. The sequence continues at coordinate 5,022 of MIQA02001584.1, read as the reverse complement.
CAGAGATCCGAGGAAGGATTGCATGGCCTTCAGTGATCGGGGGAAGGGTAAGTTGCTGAGGGCGGCCAGATCTTTCGGGTTTGCTTCCAAACCTTGGATCGATACGTTATGGCCGAGGTAGGCGACCTTGGGTTGACCCCAGAAACTCTTGACCACACTGATCGACAAATTCCAGCGCTCGCAGGTGTCTAGGAGTCGTTCGATCTTATCGCATAGCATATTCCAGGATGTTGCTGTGACCAAGATGTCATCTATGTATGATCGCCTTCCCAACACTGATCGGCCCTGATCTTGGTCTGGTTCGCCCTCCGTAAACACATCATGTAGATCGGTGGCTTCTCGATCAGCACTGATCTGGAAATATCCATAGAGAGCATTGTCGATCAATCTCTGATAGATCTGTGGGGCGTTCTTTAATCCAAACGGCATCCGATTCCATTCGAAAAGTCCGAAAGGTGTAACGAAAGCCGAGATCTCTCGAGCACGATCAGTCATCGAAACCACCCAGAAACCACTAGCCAAATCCAGCAAACAAAACCATAAAACTTTATCCAGATCTTCTAATAAATCATTGATCAGGGGCATCGGATAGACCATCAACTTCGTGAGGCGATTCACCATTCTATAGTCGATACACAATCGAATATCGACCCCGTTTTTCTTTATCACAATCACGATCGGTGATGCCCACTGCGATGTTGACGGTCGGATGATTTTTGTACTCAACAAGCCCTTGATCAAATCGGATAACTTTTCCCGGTATTGAGGTGCAACTTTACGACAACGCTGAGCGATCGGCCTCGCATTTCCCACGTCTATATCACAAACAGCTCTGAATGCGGCTGGGGGTAGGGCGTTACCTTTCCCCATCAGTAAGTGGCGCCTTTTCCAGATGATCTTCTTTAGCTGATCGATCTGCTCGGGAGTGTTCACTTCGGGATCACCGACCTGTAGATCTTCCATGGTGACTTCTGGCATATTGGGCGATACTTCTGGCAAAACGGCCATCTGCTTCTCGATACCTTCAATGTACTGATCACCACCTTCATGTATACACACTTGTTCATCTACCTGATCTGCCTTTTCCTGATCGGTATCATCTTGAGTCCTCCTTTGTAAGTCATCCAACTGGTGATCTGCTTCGATTTTACTTTCCTCCGTAATGACTTCGGCAGATTCATCTTCCTTTTCCTTCTCAAGATCGTTCCTGAACTCCTCACCGTCATTTCCGCTCTCTGGATCCGCTGTCTTCGGTGAGCCGGGTCTAATAATATTCAATATTTGTGGACCTTTTTTGACCCGGCTTTCCCCTATCGCTTCGATCGGCGGTCTCCTGATCAGCAGCTTGGTCGGCGTAGAATATTCCGGCTTCTCGACCATAGGTGAGGTATCTTCATCCGCTAAGTCTTCGTCACTGATCAGGTCCGTGGTGGCTTGATAAGCCAGATTCTGCCATTCAATGTATCTTCGTGATCCCACTGAGACATACCCGATCTGTCGAGGTACTTTCCCTTCGGGTAGCCACATCCCTAAGATCATGTCTTCGTGGACGATCAGCGGCTGATCGGATATATTCGTGACCCTGATGTAGCTTGATCGGCCGATACCTTTAACGAACGTTGGTACCCATCGTTCACCACGGGTTAACCACAATTTCTGTTGCCGATCACTCGGCCGAATCATCACATCGACTGATCGGGACACCCCGATGTTCTCGTACTGACCCATTTTTAGCATCCGTACATGAGTACCATATAAAAGTCGTCGGCCGGATAACTGAATCTGCACCTCATCTGACAGAGTCAGGGTTCCATGAGACAGGTCAAGTCGTATACCGGCTGGTACCATAAAATCTATTCCCAGTATCGCGTCTTGACCGGCTAACCGGCCAACCCAAGCGTTGAAATAGTAGACCAGGGATCCTGCCAAGGTGATTTTAACACGTGATCGTCCTTCCGTCATGTATGAACTTTCGCCGATCCCAACACATTCTTGCCTCTGGGTACTGTCTATACGACATCCCACCTTAAGAGCAAAGATGGAGTCGATGATCGAGACTTCTGCTCCAGAGTCAAATAGAATAGTGGATTTTTCATTGTTGATCTTTCCATTAGCTTTTTCCTGTTTAAACCACTTGTCGGGAGAGTGATACTTCCAGTATCCTCGGGATTCACCGGGCAGTAGATCCAACTCCATGATCACGTCCGATCGGGAATATTCATCCACTCTGAGACTGTGAATCGGACATCGATCGATGCAATTTGAATTAGAACATGTATTGTCGGTTATCTTCTTTTCCACAAACTTATCTCCGCTACCGACATATGCATAAATGCAGAACGTAGATCGCTCGGCTCGAACCAGATTCCAACCTGGCGAGCGATCTAGTTTAACATCTTCTCAACATCTGGTGGAAGCATACCAGCATGTTTAGTCGGCACATACCACTTGCGCATCAGATTAAAAAAATCTTCAATAGGGCAGGCACCGGCGTCATGAAGCTTCCCACAAGTTTTGCATACGAAAAAGCAATGATCAGAAGGGTGACCTTTACGATCACATTTTCCACACGTAATTCTTTTCCAACAATCACGATCTCCATGTTTGGTCGACCCACAATGCGCACATTTCTTACGAGATCGGTCCTGATCAGGTTGAATACCACCAGGTTTCCGTCCATCGATGCCGTTAGTCGATGATCTCGGGCGATACACTGGCTCTGTCGTAAAGATATGACGATACTGTTCCTCGTCCGAGCTCAGACTTGATTGACCACTTTCCTCTTCCGAACCGGAACTGTCCGATTCCTTCGTGATCATCCGAATTGCTCTGGCAGGTCGTGCTGCCGGTATCTTGCCCTGATCAGGGTGTGGCTTTGACCGGTACCGGTTCGATCCTACCTCGACCTTGGGCTGTCGACTTTTGGCTCGCTGCAGCGTCCTCAGAGTCAGTTCCAGTTGCTCTGAATCCTTTATACGGAGCAGGGTTAGCTGATCAGCCAGATCACGATTATCCAGAGTGCCAATGAAGTGTTCGACATGCTCGCGAGCTATATCCGGGTGTCGTGGGTCCTTGATCAGCATTTTCGCACGTAGACCAACAACATTCAGCCGATGTAAATATTCGATCGGCGTCTCATCGGATCTTTTCTTCATGTGGTAATACTGTCTCGCGACAGACACCCCCGAGTTGCAATACTGCTCTTCAAACTCTTCACACAATCGAGGCCACTTCAAACGCACTTCTCGGCTCAGCTGCTTAAGCCAGTTCGTGGCCGGACCTTTCATTAGATCAGCGAAGATCAGACATCTTTCACCTTCTGGTGTCTTGTCTCTCAAAAAGGCTGATTTAGTCCGACTCAACCAAGCTCTAGCCTGATCATCATCCATATCCTTGCCGGTAAAATCTTTCAATTCCGAGATCGCAGACATTCGCACTCGGGTGATCGTTCCGGAATCACTGCCAAATGCCTGCGCGGAGGCCGTATTCGCCCTACGAGGCATCTCAATGTCCAGATCATCCGGATCGAAATGCTGAGTGATCTCTCCTTCTGACTCCATGTCCACATCACTACGTGGGGGTGATCTGTGAAATCGATCTTGGTGACCGACCTGGCATATCGATCGGACATTTCCGGCTGATCGGACTGACTCCATATCCACGTCCACGGGTTTCTTGACCGGTTTCTCAGCGGATTGATTCATGTTTGATGCTGATCGCCATGGTTGTCCTTGCCCAGGTGTGTACTGAGGTAATCCATATTGTCCACTCGCAAATCGGTTCATCATAGTCGCGAACATGGTTCTCATTTGCTCTGGGACCTCCGGCATGTTGCATATATGGTCACTGCTGGGAGTCGGATTGTTTTGTGGAACTTCTTGAGCATCTTCAAAACTATCGTCCGATCCGACTCGACCAGGTTCAGGCTTTCTTTTCCTGTTCTGCGACTCGATCTTGGGGTTGATCTGCTTAATCCCTTTCGGGACCAACGTCATACGAGTTATCCCCACCGAGGAATCGGTGGAGTCCGCTCCAGATTGTGATGAAGATTGATATATCGACTCAATATCCATAGGATATTCAACCAACTGCGATCGGTGTGAAGGGTCCGCGATCGGCGACTGAACCACGGGGTTCGCCCCGAGTAACGAGGCAAGGTGATCATACAGAGTTGTCATAGCTTCTCTGATCGTCCCTTGGTCCAGATCGAACAGCATATTCGCGTCAAAAGCACCAGTAGTGAAGCCAACTTCGTCGATCTGCGCCAAGAGGTTCCTGATCAGATCAAGTTGACTGCCTGTGATCACCGGCCAGGTCGCCCGACCTTCTAGCTTCCCGATGATCTTAGGTTTAATGATCTTCATCACTCGGTTGGTAGCCAGGAACTTGTGAAACTCTCGAAGATAGAACAGTCGTTCCACATCTTGGACAGTGGTCTTCTCGGCTGGTTCGATCTTCTCTTCGTCTTCCTCGAAGATCTTCGGTTTAGGTTTCACATATTTTTTAGGTGGATCACAATGATCCGCCCCCATGTTTTTTCTGTCTTTTCCATTTTCTTCTTATGCATAGGATCAAGGTTAACACCTCGATCCTTTCCTGGGTTATAGTTAGCTTTACTATAACCCAGATCGGCCCCGATCGGGGCCATGTGGGAGTTGTTTCATCTTTAATTTCGACCTGGCACTCCACCAGACCAGGTCGATCATCGCTTCCTTTAGGTATGGACAGCATCGGAGGCGATACGCCTTCCTCCAATACACCCGAAAAAGTTTCCCCACTTTGATTTTCACATCTTTTTCATCATCAAAGGAATCACGGTGATATCCTGAGTCATTAAGTGATCCGGGCACGTGCACCATTGTGGTGGAGCCGATTTCCAAATCCATGACCGAAGTCTTGGGTGGAATCCGGATACCCACTGGCCTGGACGACCAACTATCGGAGGGGGTACTCCGTTGATCCTGATCAGCATCAGAATCAGATGAATCACCATTGTGGTGACTGATCTGATCCTCCGGGTCA